>JAEANM010004593.1:0-20592 GCA_017656035.1 Myanophis thanlyinensis
CATCTAGCTGTTATATATATCCCTAAATATTTCACTTTGCTTGTGACCTGGATTTTCAGAGTTTCCTCCAAGTCTTTGATAAATAAATATTTATCAAATTTATATGGCTGTCTATCTCCCAAGAAATTACTTTGGATGGTGTGCAGCAAACAATATAAAAAACAACAAACATACCAAAAGTAGACAAATTAAAAAGTAAAAAAAATAATATAACACTCTCTCAAAATAGATCAGCAAGGGAGCTAGCTTAAGATTTTGCCAGTCTCTTGAGTCTCCCCCACCCCAACCATAAAACAGCCAATTTCACTAAAAATAAGTAGGGATGAAGATGACCTAACTTGGGGCAGAGAGTGTTCTGATAGAGTGTGATAGGTGCCACAATGAAAAAAAGGGCAAAGGGGGGGATAATCTTGATTGTTAGAAAAGTATATATTCTAAATGAGGAAACACAATTCTTTCATCACTTTGTAGCTGTAATTATATTTAAGAATGTCTGTAGGTGTACATTCTCTCCAGTACAATGGGACTAAGAGGTGGCATAGAACTAGTCCCACTAATTTTGATTTTAAAGGAGTGATAATGACCATTAAGGTATTCTATTTTATTGGTTGCAATCAAAATGTAGGCAGCCACAATATTCTTTGCTTACTTATCTGTTATTTCTTAAATATTTCTAATATACTTTCCTTTTGGAAATAATTCTTTTTATTATGCAGGAATTATAAAATTCCTCAAAAAAGGTAAGGCAGAATTCTACAATCACCTAATGCTTAGAGCAAGTTCAACTCCTAACTCAATATACAATATCCTGAGTATACTTGTTCCACTGAAACTATATAGTTGAATATTCAAGATGTTTAATACTGATCATTCCCAATTACTGCACTGAGATTTAACACTGAATCCTAAGGGAATGTGTGGGTGGAGGGCAATGCATAGAGAATGGTTTGTTATAATATATTATTAAAAAAAACTCAGTGTTGGAGAAGGGCCTGGAACCAATTTTTGTTGGAAAGTTTCCATAGAAAAACAGTGGAGATTTTGGTCAGTAGGATATTGCAACATACTATCCCCAGTATATTTATGGATTATTAGTGGTGAACGCTCAATTCTCTGCCAATACCTTACCAGCAATTCATCACTGTGTTTAAATGCAAAGAAAAAAATTAACCATTATATGCCTGGCTGGAGAATTTTTAAGAGTTGAAGCCCACAGTTCTTACTAAGTTGAGAAACACTGATCTAAAGAACACAAGCAATGACAACACCACAGAAGTCAGGGATCTTAGATATGTTTGAAAACATGTTCCCAATGAGAGATGTATTTTTCTTGAAGGCTCAAATCCATAGTTTTGTGATGGATTTTTTAATATTATTATAAACTTTTATTCATTAAACATGAAACTCAGTCAACTGAACATTTAAAAATGAATTTTTAATTATCTTAAATAACTACTTTTATAATCCCAAAACTGAAGTTTATTGGAATGAAGAAAGAATCCTAACAAAAAGACAAAGGAGAAAAACCTATTTAATATCAAAAGAAGAATGTTACACTAATTCATCCAGTGCTTGGCAGTTCTTATTATTTTCCCTTTTAATAGAGCCTTGTTGTACATAACAATGGAACAAAAATATTATTGACCATCAGTGAAATAACCAAAATGGCATAAAACAAATATCCAAATATCCTAACTATAATCCCAAGGAATGGGAATAATTTCTAAGGACTTTCTATCTTTTAGAATTAGGGACTGGGAGAAGAAGTCAGGGACAAAGCCTATGGCAAAGCCATAATCTTAATGTGGATTATTTCACGGGTGACTACAGGTAATCCCCGAGTTACAACAGCTCACTTAGCGACTGACCGAAATTGCAACTTATCCCCTCTCCCATTGGCTTGTGCCCCCCCCCCCCACCATTGGCTTGCAAACACTCTTGGGCTGGATCTGGTATAAGCCTTGATTTGCAGAAAACAGAGGCCTAAAGTAGTGCGAGATCACACAAGATCAGCTACTGATCTTGCGTGATCTCGCACTACAGTAGTTTGGTCCTCTGTTCTCTATGAACAGAGGCCTGCACAAGATCTACTGCAAGAGACTTTGCAAACTGAGGGAAGGCCTCTTTGTTTGCAAAGCCTTTTCTCCCAGATTTCGTGCAGGCCTCTATTGAACTATTGTAGTGTGAGATCATGCGAGATCAGTATCACAAGATCTTGCATTACTTTGCTACTAATCTCGCATGATCTCACACTACAGTACTTCAGGCCTCTGCGAATCAAGGTCTGTACCAGATATGGCCAAAGAGCACTTGCAAGCCAATGAGATTTTGGGGCAGCAGATCGTCTTGCTTCAAGCCTCCCATCAGCTTATGAATACTCTTTGCACAGAGACTGCAAGCAGGCAAAGAAACTGCGGGAAAGAGGCTGGAGATGAGACAGATCTTCACAAGGTAAGTAATCTGACATAGCAGAATGGGGGGGGGAGCAATTCTGGGGAGGGAGCCTGAAGTATCCTAGTGGGTAAGGGCAGGCCTTGGATGGTCTGAAGCAGATGGCCTGTTCCATCACTAGCTCCATCATCACCTAATGGCCTTCCCCACCCTGAGATACATCATGTGCAGTTAACAACCAATTCAATTAGTGAATGCATGGTCGAAAGAAAAGAGTGATCGCGGTCAAGTTACGTGACTCACTCCTATGAATCCTCGGGTTATGAATGTAATTGGAAAGCTCCAATACATTCAGACTCGAGGACTACCTGTACTGGGAAAGCAGGGGAGGCAAAGGATGAAGTGTATCAAAAATGTGACTTAGGCATCTGTACACAATTACAAAATTACATTTTGTAATTTTCACGTGATCATGGTATGTGCAGTATGCCTTTGGATGCTTCTGTTGCTCTTAATACAAAAGGACAGCTTCTGTAAATTTTTATAGCAACATATCTTTATAATTACATTCACGTATTCCCGTTCTTCCTTCAGACAAACTACTGCATAGTTTTGCTCTTCATTTGTAAATGCCTTGTATATTTTTTAAGAAAATTAATTAGTGGGAGGAAACTCTATAAACTACTCTGCTAATATTTCAGCTCTCTATAGTAGCTGGTTGACCTCAGAACTTCAGAAGATACACAACCAAAGGAAACCACTACACAAACTTGAAGCTAAAACAGGCACAGCTAAAATGAAATGATGCCAGAAAGAATGCATACCCCAAACATAAGCTTCAGATTCATCCAGCAACCAGCGTTTTTTAAAACAGCTTTTACAATCATGCTAGTTCAACAATGTTTTCTTAAGAAAGTTCTTGAAGAACTTGAGAAGGGAAAGCTGTCAAGTATCATTAGATTGGTAAAATTATATATCAGGGTGTTTAGCATTCAAACCCCCTTTTCCAATCTGCTTGCCAAGTTTTGGCTTTTAAGATTCATTGCATCTTGCAAGATTATATACCATATTGAAATATGTACTTTGGACAGAAGTATGCGAACTCTAAACTAAACAATGAAAATGAGAGAGAAAGCCAAATGTAGAGTTTTATAGACAAGCATTACTGAAAAGTTGGATTTTCCATTTAAGAAATATTTACTAAATTAGATATATGTGAACTATCATGTTTCAAGAAGAGCTTGAGATAGATAGATAGATAGATAGATAGAGAGAATTTCCTGATTTTTATCTTTAAAATTAGATATGATGTATGAAATTCCATGAATGCTCATGAGTGGCTATTGTTAGGTGGAAAAGATGGAAACCATGATGACTAAAATTCCAAGGAAGCTGCTGTCTGCAAGGTATTTAAAAGAGTGTTGATGAGTTTCTACATATGGGAAGATGAAACACAAAGCATGACTTCTTGATCCATCAGTAAAAAACATGTGCATGTGCCCTTGCCCCTTTGAGCCCCAAATTATCTACATTTGAATAAGCAGAAATAATTTAGAAATGTCTGAAGAGTGTTTTTCCCAGAATGTTCCATTTGCACAGTACACGTTCCTCAATCATCTACGATGTATCCCAATGGCTAGGAGACCAAGCTATGTGCTAGGATCTTATCTAAGGATCTTATATCATTCAGCAGAAATTCATCTTCCATCAATTAGAAAGGATCAACTGTCAGGACCTAGGAAGTGGGCTTTGTCTGTGCTCGCCCTCTGAAACAATGTCCCTCAGATGTCCATATGCCCCCAATCTCAACTCTATTTACTTGAGTCCTTAAAATCTGGTTTTCCCAGACCTTGGGTTATGGTGGGTGGGGATTGATGCATTCTTTTTCCAGGCATCTGTTCTGTGTGATCTCCATATTATTCTATTTTTAATTGTTTTTATTTTGTATGTCACCAAGAGTTGGGTTGGAGTTGGCCAGCATTCAATTCAGTTGTGTCCAATTCTTGAAGACTATCTGAACAAGTCCCTGGAGTTTTCTTGGCAAGATTTTTCAAAAATGGTTTGCCATTGCCTCCTTCCCTGGGCTAAGAGAAAGTGACTGGCCCAAGATTACCCAGTTGACCGTATCCAAGTGGGACTAGAACTCATAATCTCCCAGTTTCTTGCCAGATGTCTGAATCACTACACCAAATTGGCTCTTGGGACAGCATATGCATTTGATAAATAGACAAATACAGATGGCCGATGTAAACATTTGCTTGTTTGTGTAATTTGTATCCTACCTTTATTTATGTGTTATTTTCTTGTTTTAAATGTTTAAAACAATTTGTAATTCTTCCAGACTCATTGAGAGTGGCATATAAATTTAATTATTATTATTATTATTACAGTATCAGGCAAAAACTGCTGGAATTAGTTGAGCAAATATGATTTAAAAGTTAAAATTGCATTAAAAACTGAACTAAGAAATCAGCTCAACAAGGCTACACTAGATTGCCTTAGCAATTATGACCTAAAAACCCACCTCTTATTGTCAATCTTAACAATTAAAATAGTAGATAAATTAATCCAATAGTTATATATTAGCTGATTATTAAAAATGATTATCATTTTTCAAAGTGTTTTCAATGTAAATGTTTATTCTTGTAACCCCAGATCGTAACCATGTAATATATCATAAAGTTCACTGCATCAAAATAACAAGATAAAATTTAGTAAAATAAAATAAAATAAAAGCAGTGTTAGAATCAGATTCAGATAAACTATACTTACTTATATTTTATAAATTGCTATTTCTTTGTGTATGCTGACCTCTAGTGGTTGAAAGAGATATGGCATTTTTGTGCTCTACAGTTGCACATGATTAGAGCTATAATTTACCATTGTCATGAGCTTGCTATTTATGACAAGTATTAGTGCAAATAATTTTCAGAAACACCTGCTTTGTCATAAATATTTCCCTATATCTATTTTTAAAGATTTAAACATTTAACGCTTGCAAAGTATTATTTTGTGTATAATACTTTTGGTATGCAGTATTTCCTTTTAAAAGTTATTGAAATTTCATCAGTCATCTGGTTTATGGACTAAAAACATGTATATTTTACTTGATGGAGGAAGAATACTTGCAGATATATTTGCAGATATATTAGGCTTATATCAAAGAGAGGAAATGAAAATTAAGACGTAGGCAGAAATATTTTTCTTTGCAAAGTCTGTTTCCTCAAGTAGCTGTTTTTCATCCAATGGATCAGAAATATCCTTAGAGAACATCTGATTGTTGTTCTCAAGTTTTCTAAATTTCTTGGTGAGTAGTAACTTCAAATAAATCAAAACACTTATTGTTTGATCCTTTGATCATGCTTTTCCATATCTCTGTCCATCTGGCTTTCTTCTAATTTCAGGAAGACTTCTTCCTACTCTTATTTCTTTGCAAGAACTTCTGTGCCCAAAACAGAGAATTCATTAGTTTATGCTGATAAGGTGGATAGGGTCCCCTCATGTCCAAGTATCTTCTCATCTATACTGGTCTACATTTGCACATGTGATTGTCGTTATCTTCAGGAAGGAAAAGAAGCACATACATTTTCCCCACCTCCATGTTCCTCAAATAAACAGAAGGGGAAAAGAAAAAAATATCTCGTTGATTTCCCCCAATATTGTTCAACTTACTTTTGCACATTGTGTCCCTTATACTGTAGGTCCCCTTAAACTACCTCTGTTTCTGTGTGCTTCGATCACACAGAACTGGCAATTTCTCCCCATCTCTGACAAATATTTTCTCTCAATACCCTTTCCCAGTGGTGAAATTCAATTTTTTTAACTACCGGTTCTGTGGGTGTGGCCACAGGGTTAAACATCACCAAAGTTACAATGTAATAAGGGGAGAGGCAGTTTCTGTGAGCAAGGCAATAAAGATTAGGCTAGAAACAACTGCTTTATTTACAGGATTAACCCTGTAAAGTTAATCTTTACAGGATTAACCCTACAAAGTGGGAAAAAAACAAAATGAGATTTCTTTTAATAACCGGTTTCTATAGAACCCTGGCTGAATTTCACCTCTACCCTTTCCTCAAACTGCCCTCCTAAACATTGCTTCATGTTCTGTCTGATCACTTAGTAAATCTGAACTACTGCTGCATTACAATTTAAGATGCTTAAACTTATAGTTCAGCAATATTGGCAGGGCCATAGATTCTCTAGCTCAGCCATAGTTATTAAATGTTTGTGATGGATACCATGTATTATGGAAAAACCCTAGAGGAAGCCTTATACTACATCAGTGGACAATATGTAGCAGTAAAACAAAAGAAGGAAAATATTCCAAATAGCCTTGGATGTGGAGCTAGAAACAATGGATGAACACAATGCTGCTGATGATTAATTTACTATCTATATCTTCTATATATACCATTTGCCTGTTAATGACTTTCAAGTACAAAGACATTCATTTTGGCATTCCAGCCAGGGTCAGAGAGAACTGTGAATAAACAGGTCCACAGATGTTGCAAAAGGAAAAGAGAAAGGGTCAAAAGATGGGCAAATATTAGGAAGTTATAAAATCTCATTCAATAATGAAGTTCATTTCCCCTTTTTTTAAAAAAATGCTGGTATTTCCTGTTTCTAGACCTGATTTCTAAGGAAACTATTGAAAAACACATGTACAATGAAATAAAAAGGTAGTTCACCACCTGATGCTAAATAAAAATTATTAACTGAAAAAATTATATTGACATTCAGCAAAAAGGTAACTTCAACAACAAGTTGCAAAAACATTTTATGACAGGCACAAGCCTTCATCAATTATCTGTGGCCTAAAGTAAATTTGAAATATAACTAATATATGTAAAAATTATCTATTTGATCATTAAGTACAGATTTTTCTTCCCTTCTCTCCCCAGGCTAAATCAATATGAGACACCTATTACAACAAATGTCTTTTGCTTCTTGGGAATAGCTTGTCTTATATCTATTCCTTTCTGGCTTGAGAATTGGGAAGCCACACACACTCTACAAAACATTGATCAAAATGAGCTTTGTTGCTGTAGACCAGGGGTGTCAAACTCTATTTTATTGAGGACTGCATCAAGGTTGTGTTTGACCTTGGGGGGGGGGGGCAGGGCGGCCGTGACCAGGATAGGTGTGTCCAGCTTGACGTCACTCACATCAGGAGTGCCTGTGGTGGCCTGAGTGCTCTGCCAGTGAAAACAGGCTCCCAATCTCTGTTTTTGGCTGGGACGGCCTCCTGCAACCCTCTGCCAGTGAAAACAGAGCTCGGGAGGGCCGCACATAGAAATTGGGAGCCTGTTTTCGTTGGCAGAGGCACCACGGTCTGGATCTAAGCATCCTGCAGGCCGGATCTGCCCCCTGGGCCTTGAGTTTGACACCCCTGCTGTAGACAATCTGACTGAAAGTTTACAGGCAACTTGAAAGCCTAAATGCAAATTAGCCATCAGCATTATCTGCTACATTTCTAAACATGCACCTACCTTGGGAAAGGTGACCAAATTATGTATTCCATTAGGGAATAGACCACGTGGGCCTGAGCTGTATGTGGTATGGGCAAAAGTGTTCAGCTGAAGATAGAAAAGGGAAGGGAGATACGTTATGCAGGGACATTGTGGCTGAAGAAAAAGAGGGGAAACTATGTCATGTGTATACAAGCATGGGCAGCAGCTGAGAAGTATGGAAGAGGAAAGGAACAAACTTCAGGGTTTCCAGTCCTTCCTCCATGAAAGTTATGGAGGGGTTTGGAGGAACTTTTCTACTTCATCTGTGCTAAAACCCGTTTGCTTCTAGTTGAGATTGTGAAAAATGTTTTGTACTAATCCTTGTGAAAGTTGGTTAGCCTCACAATATTGCAAAGGCATAACTGGTGAAAATTAGATTGCAGCTTTATTATTCTATTAAGAGTGCTGGCTAAATCCAGGACATTATAGATAGAGCACTATGATTGCCCTAATCAAAAATTAGTCTTCCCAAAGGGACAGGCTTTTATTCATCGTCCACATCCTATAAAATTGAGGACATCTGCTGAAAAGTTAAAATTGAAGAAGGAACAGAAGAAGGAAGTTGTCTTTGTGAACGTCCTAGTAAGAGACTAAGGTGATCTCTTTTTCTCTCTCTCTTTCCCTCCCCTTTCTCTGCAATGAACATGAGTTCAAGCCCAATGGCTTATTCAAGAATAGGATAAGTAACCAGTCCAATTAGATTTACTGCACTAATCCCAATCTCTTTATATCTACAGAATGGCTTTGGAAGGGAAAAATGAACAACTGTCCAACTAATGTCCAACTGAATTGACAGAAATTGTGTTAATTCTGAACTTCTAGGTTTTGGGTTAGAAGTTCCAAAATGCTTTCTAATAGTTTTCCTATAGCTGGGTTAAAGGGAGAAGTTCTAGATAAAAGTGCTAAGAAAACCCCAGATTGGGGGAAGGCGTGTTCATGATTAGTTGCAGTTAATCAGAATGACCTTTTATTGGAGAATGCTTCTGAGAATCTGTCAGGAGGGCTTAAAATTATCCCTTCTACCGGACTGTACAAGATTGTACAAAACTGAATTGATGGTCTAGATAAGATCACGCTGTAATTTTCCAAGCCCTATTCAAAACAAAGGGCACAACTTGATGTTAGGCCAGGATATAATCAGTTCTGAGAATGCATTAGCACATTTGATTTTTTTTTAAATCATCTTGAGCTGAATTTAAGGCAGTATCATCTTTTGTAATAACTAGGGCATTCACTTTTAGATCAGCCTGATGTCTACAAGCTTAAGCCAAAAAAACAAGAAGAGCCAAGGAGACGTATTTTCATATAACAGATATATACCTAACAAACCCTTGAGAAAATATGAGATGCAATTCTTTAGTTTCCAATTACCATTCAAAATAGCAGCAAAGAAAAAATATTTTAAGTAGTTCAATGGAACAGTTATAATAAGATCAAATCAAGCATTCTAAGCAAGCCATTTATAAAGCAAAAATGTATCATTTAGAATTAAGCCCTTCCTTAAAACTGAGGATTTGCATATTGTCCTAAACATTTAAATTGTTAGGTGCCAAACAGTGGGAGACAAAAAAAGATCAAGGTGAAGGTGAGTCATAGGTGAGTCATTTCAAAATACCCAAGAAAGATACAGTATTTATTACAGACAGGCAAACTGTAATTTGCAAAAGTAATTTTCACTGAAAGGATGGGCTATTTGTTCTCACTGTTTCTTCTCAAAGAAAAAGACATCAAGGCTGCAAGAAGTTGAACTGCAAAAAAAGTTGCAAGATGCCAAGAGCATGTATACAATATGGTCAAAAAAAGTCAATATAGCAATATTATGATGTGACTGAATTTCCACCTCCCTACCCTTTCATCCCTGTGAAAGACTGAATAATTTGGAGTGTGGAAAATTCCTGCTTCAATTCTCTGAAATGCAAATTTAAATATATTTGAAAATTATTTGAGAGAAGACAGCTGGAAAGCTAAGGAATGTCATTAATATCTTTGTTATTCCTGAAGGTTACCCCGTTTTACCTTTTTCCAATATGTTATGTGAATATTTCAGAATATACCCCCTCTAAATCAGCCATCCCCCCCCCCACCTTTTGGGCACCAGGGACCGGTTCTGTGGAATGAGGTTTTTCTGTGGTCCAGAAGAGAGAATTTGTTACTTTTAAACAAACATACACACATACATACACAAACAAAACATCAAAACATAAAACCATCTTCCAGTTACAGCGTGTCAGTTGGTTACAAATTTTTTGTGCTATCTTTTCATAGTCCTCATTTACAGTTTATATAAATTCTCACATTATCATTCTAATATATATTCATACATTATCAATCAGTTAATTGCTCTTTTGACTGAACTATTATTCCACCATTTTAGACATCTGCTAAATTTTATATGAATATTATATTATACATTCAACCAATGGTTATATATTTTATACTATATTCTATAACATTCTTATATTGTAAAACTTAACATGTTTCAATTACTGTATATTTCTATCTAGCCATTGATAAAGTAAATCCCAAATATTATAAAATTGTCTTCTTGTTCTCTAATCTCAAATGTCAATTTACTCATTTCAGCACAATCCATAATTTTTTTTAATAACTTCCTCCTGCATAGGTATTTTCCCACTTTTCCAATTCTTAGCAAATACAATTGTAGCTGCTGTTAAAACATTTATAATCAAATACTTCAATTCTTTATTATATATTTCCGGTATGATTTCTAATAAGAATATCTCTGGTTTAAAGTCAATATGCTGTTCTATCATCTTTTCCAACCATGTTTGGATTTTAGTCCAGTATCTTTTAGCCTCCTTACATGTCCACCACATATGGTAATAAGAGCCAGTTATCTGGTGACATTTCCAACATTTATCCGATTTGTTCTTGAACATTCTCGCAATTCTCATTGGGGGTAAGTACCACCTGTAAAACATCTTGTACAAATTCTCTTTATAGGCAGTTGACATTGTTACAGAGGAGGCATGGTTTTGTGTGTTGCCTGCATCCTGCAGATGGAGCTTTGCTTGTTTGCACAGCCCAATCTCTGGCATGCTGTGGACCGGTGCTGGCCCACGGACAGGGGTTGAGGACCCTTGCTCTAAATCACTTTCATTTAAATTCTTTGGTTCAAAATTAACAAGAAAGGCTCTTTACAAAATTGACCTTATATCATAGGTCTATGGCAGTTGAAAGACCAATTCCCAAACAGATCAATGTTTGCCGCTAGAACTTGACATGTTATTTCCTCTTACAAGAATTATCAATTTTACACCTTTTCCTTTCAGTTAAGAGAAGTTACATCCTTTCCTCAGGAACACACAAAGTTATGCTGCCAAAACTGTTTACTTCCTGGCTGGATATACACATAACATAGACATTTGTTGGCTTCTACTTTTAAACTGGTCCCTGTAACAAACTCCTCTAGAGACATCAAATGGAATTCCTGTTATGCCTAGCTGATACCTTTGTCATTCAGTAGATGGAAAAGGGAGCTAGAAGGCCAGCTATTCTGGACTTA
This sequence comes from Myanophis thanlyinensis, assembly GCA_017656035.1. Lineage (NCBI taxonomy): Eukaryota > Metazoa > Chordata > Lepidosauria > Squamata > Homalopsidae > Myanophis > Myanophis thanlyinensis. The sequence goes on from JAEANM010004593.1 coordinate 11,428, forward strand.
ATTCTTGCTAACAGAGATGAAATAGTTGAGGAAGTAAAAATTGTAGGAATTTTAGTGGGAAATGACCATGTCATACTAGAATTCACCACAATACAAACACTGGTAACTGAACAAAGTCAGACTAGTATTTTAAACTTTAGAAGAGCTGACTTCAGCAAACTGAGATTCCATGGATAGAGACATTCTAGAGGGAAACACAATTCAGAATGCTTTGGAAATCCTGAAAAGCAAAATAAAAAAGACACAAACAAGTGGGGGGGAGGGTTGTTAAAAAAAATCCAAATGAAACCAGCATGGTTGCACAAAGAACTCTCTTGACAAAGTGAGAGACAAAAATGACAAATTTCCATTAAAAAATGGAAAGAGGATCATATAACTAGAACAGTATACTAACAAATAGCCCAAACTGCAAGAATCTAGTCTAAGCTCAGAATGAACTAAGACTTGCAACAAAAGCCAAAAGTAAGAACAACAAATTGTTCAATATGCAAGGAAGAAGAAAATCAAAGACATGGTTGGTTCACTAATGGGAAAAGATGGCAAGACGGGCAACAGGGTGAAAGCAGAACTGCTTAATTTCCTTTTTCAATCTTTCTTTTGCAAAAGGAAAAAAATAGTTCAATGTATCGAGCAGACCATGGGAGAGGTAACACGAAAGCAGGTCAAAACAGGAATCTGAATTGGTAAGAGAACATCTATCCACTTTGGCTCTCCAGGACCGGTTGATTTATACCCCTAGGTACTGAAGGACCTGGCAGATGTGATCTCAGAACTTTTGAATGAAGTCTTTCAGAGTTTGTGGAACACAGGGGAACTGCCAGAGAACTGGAAAAGAGCTGTTATGGTTTCCATCTTCACTTAGCATGTCATCGTAATTATGTCTATATGGAGGGAAGCATATAGTGAGATACTATCTTGGGCTCAGTGTCTTTAATATTTTCTTAAGTGACCTAGATGAGGCGACTGAAGGGATGCTTATCAAATTTGCAGATGATACTAAGCTGGAGGTATTATTAACACTTTGGAAGATAGACACAAGATTCAGAAGAATCTTGACAGAATCTTGAGCTTTGGGCCCTATCCAACAAGATACCGTTCAGTGGTGAGAAAAGTGGGGTTCTGTACTTACATAGGAAAAACCAAATGTATAGGTACAGAATTGGTAGCATCTGGTTCAACGTAATGCCTGTGAAAGGGACTTAAGTGTCCTAGTGGACCATCACATAAGTATGAGTCAGCAATGTGCTTCAGCTGCCAAAAAAGTCATTGCAGTCTAAAGCTGCATCAACATAGGGATAGTATCAAGATCACAGGAAGTGACAGTACCCTTTTATCCTGCACTACTGAAGCCACACTTGTATACTTGTATCCAGTTCTGGTCACCCCATATAAAAAAATATGCCAAGACCCTAGCCTAGAAAGGATGCAGAGAAGAGCAATAAAGAGGATATGGAGTCTGGATGCTAAATTGTATGATGAATGGCTAAGAGACCTAGGTATGTTTAGCCTAATAAAGAGAAGATTTAGGGGAGACCTGTTAGCCATCTTTTAATATTTGAAAGGCTGACACAGGAAGATGGGTCAATTTTTTTCTCCATAGCACCTGAAGGTAGGACAAGAAGCAATGAGTGGAAATTCATCAAAAGGAAAGCCAACTATAAAATAAGAAGAAATCTCAAGACTGAGAATAATTAATCAATGGAACAGCTCATCTCCTGGAATTGTGAGTGCTCCATTGCTGAAGATTTTCAAGAAAAATTGGACAACATCTGTGTGGGATGATATAAAGACTCCTACCTTGGACAAAGAGTTGGACTAGAAGATTTTCAAAGTCCCTTTCAGCCTATGACTCTAGGAAAAACTGCTTTAAGTTTTGTATGGCTAGTAATCCTTTTAATGGCATCTGCCCATCACACATGCTCCCCTGAGAAAGCATATTCCAGATTCTCTCTTTTAAATTTTGCTACCTTAGGGGGTCTTAAGAACTGTAACAGGAATGATCCCCCCCACCCAAATATATGACAGGCTCCAATTCTGCTCACTTTTAGCAAAGTCATTAACACATGGCTTTTGAATTTTGTTGTTATTCGCCATGCAAAAATCACCTTGTTTGACACTGGGCAGCCTTATAAATCTAGTAAACACATTTTATGCTTTAAGTAATTTCAGACATACAATTTAAAATCAATCTAAATATATGAAGTTATTCAAATAAAATGTAACTTCTTGCCTGCCAAGAAATGGGTGGCTATCAAGCCAAATAATGCCTTGTCCATTTAGTTGATTTATTTATTAGCTTACCAGTTGTAGACAAAAGAGATACCAAACTCAGTGCAAATTGTACAATGGTTTAGAGGAAGAAAAGCACATAGTTGAAGACCAAATTTAATGTGAGTCAAGTCCTACAGACACCTTGTCTAACACCCATGAAGTTGAACAAAAGGCCATGTAGCCTTTTTTTGAATCATTACAGAAGCTATGTTCTTCTTATCATGGGGCCCAAATCTGCATACATACATAAATACAACCTCTTTCTGAGTTTGATCTTTTTCATGTTTAAAGCTTGGGGAAAAGTTAATGTAGTACTTCGGAGCCACTAATTCATTTTTCATTTCGTTCTACTGACTTCCTGATGAACTTGAACGCAGACTTTCTTGTAATCAAATTTTAATGAATACCGCTTGTCTTCCCTATTTTCTATTTCTTTTAAAGTGTTAACCAAGAAAGACAATTTTAGCAACTCTGACTAAATTATATTTTACATAACCATAGATCTTACAATGGCTTGCTTGCCATAAGTCACAGATCATTCTCTAATACACACAACAAATGAAAGCATGGGAATAGATAGCATGATGAATAAAGTGAGATAGAAAGTGAAAGAGGTAAATGGATAAATATCAACTTCATAAGTAAATAAAAAGGAGAGCATATAGGAGATGTAAAGGTCATTATATAATGCATTCTTTGCTTCTTTATTAATTAAAATTCCGTTCCCTTTTCTTGACCTTTGTTTTAGGCAAGTTCTTGAGAAATCTCAAGATTTCTAACAAAACCTTTTTCTGTACACTAAGCAGTGCAAATCCTTGCCCATCCTTTCTCAAACTAGAATGTTCCAGATGTGTCAAATCTACAGTTTCCATGATTCCCAACTAGACTCACGAGGGTTAGAAACACTGGGAAATCTAGTCTACCACACTTGGAGCTGTCTTAGTCAGAGGAGGCTGGATGAGCCCACTTTGATTGAAGCCAAAAGATAAGTCAGTTGAAAAAAAGATGCTACATCCCCCATATCATCTCAGCTTTGAGATTATAGCTGGATTTTTAATATACCATGGTCATATTAGTGCATGATCTAATCCAGTGTCTCTCTTTCTCGGCAAAGGCTGAGAAACTGATCTAATTTAAAAAAAAAATCTCATGGTTGGGATTTCTACTTACTATCAAGAAAGCTACAAAAAGAGCAATGCATAGTAGAACTAGAACAGGAGGGACGAATTCCAAGTCCAATGAAGGTCTGGCTTTTTACATTCAAATCTGGTTGTATCAGGCAAATCATACATACTCCTGGAATGTTAGAGGTGAAGACAAACAAAGATGCCTTTCTATTAGGAAAGTTACAGATTAATTTTTTCTTTAACTAAGTTAAAAAGTCAGCAAAAGTGAAAGGGTGTCACATTACCTACAAGGCAAGGAGAATAAAAGGCTCAAAGGATGAACTCTCTGTTCAAGTCCTTAAAAATCATCACCTTTTGTGCCCACACAGGAAGAAGCTCCTCCTTATGCTGGAATGTATTTCATGGGTTTAGTTACAGCATAAATATTATAAATTATTGTCTGAAGGTTTTCAGACCCAATACTTTTTCCTATCTTTAATATCTGGAATTTTCATAATGGTACATTCTTTCATCAATACGCAGAGTTGTTCAAGTTACAGGTTTTGATTAGTGCAAAATGGTTTTACCATCAGTTTAGCAGTTTGCCAACTTCAAAGAGGTTATCCTGATTTTCTTTCTGTGACTGGAGATCAGTAGGAGACTTAATCGCTTAATCATTCTGTTTTTGGTTTTTAAATAGCCCTGAGCGTGCAAGGAGAGTTTTGCTTTGAAAAAGAAATGGACAGCAGTACTGTAAACTCATTAAGCTGGACTATGGAGAAATTAAATTGCAGCCTATCTAAATTTACCACAGTAGTTGTCCAGATCCCTTTGGAAAAATAAATTGCACAAACATTTCCACCATCTATCCTCGTTCAGAATTAATAGTTAATAGCTGGCTAGCCCCAGGTTCTGTAATCCATTTACTTGTGCCAGATCAATACATAATATCTAATTTAGTTTTCTGTGATGTTTCATATCAGATTAGAATGAGAAACTACCCTTCAAAAGGCAAAAATATTTCATTTTGTTTTGCTTAGACAGCTACAGGACAAAATGAAACAAAAATATTTTAATCCATGTTGAGATATCAACCATCCTTCCCTAAGGCTTGATGGAAGAAGCCACTTTTATTTATTCTTCAACCAACACCCATCCCCACCCACAAGCCAAGCTCACTCTATACTTCACCAACACCAACTTCTAACTTTATTCTTTAGAAGCCTCTTCTACTGAGAATTTTATATTACTCAAAAGAGAATAGACTTGTTTTCCACACTTCAGATTTTGTGCACAGATTTTTTTTCTCAAATTTACACCCACTTTTTAAACCATGAACATAAGATTGCTTTTAATTCACTCAATATATGAACAAATATAAATCATATCAAAATAGATATGGAAGAACAACAGCAAACCATATCCCATTCAATGAAGGAAGCTTGTAACACATTCCTACTTGTCCTCAACAGAAATATTGCCAAAATTTCAGACAGAATCTGGCTGAGCAGGACCAGTTTTCTGGTCACTCTGTTTCACTTCTCCCCATGTCTGAAGACGGTTACTGCTGCACTTCTCCTTCAGCAGCATAGATAGAAACAAGAAGTGAAATTGTCCTATCTTTACAACATGCAGAGTATCCTCATGCCTCCATTAACTTTATTGCTTTGACTATGACACAATAAGTAGCTTTCCTGGTTTAGTCAAAATTACAGTTATTATGTTTTTTGCACCAAACAGAAGAATCACATCAAGTGTCACAACTTTCTTTTGCAGCACTTTCACTGAGCTAGGCCAGATGCCTTAAGATTTTGTGAGGCTCAAGGACAAAATGTTAATTTGACTACAAAAATTCACTTTCTTCTGGTTTCTTACATCAAAGTAAGTTTTTCTTCACATTTTCCTCCTTTCTGTGGATAGATCTCTGGAGTGCATAATGTAATCCGAACTAATTTATAATGTGTTTTAACTTATTAGTTCTACTGACTTGAATGAAAAAGTCTTATTTTAAAATATCTTATATAAAAAAACCAAATTTTATTTCAGATAAGGATACTCTACTTGGGGTGGGTACAGGCTTCCCAAGCAATTGCTCAACCCATTAAAAACATCTGGCAGAAAGATCTATCGGCATTTTGTGGTTAGTAACCAAAACCTGAATGCTAGAGTTAATTATGGAAACGATGTGATGAAGATTTAAATTTCCTTGTAAAACCTCACTGATATGTTTGGCAGTTCACCATGTATAGCAATGAAAACAGCAAACAACAGAGCTGGCCTTGAATTTGTTCCCCAAAGTTAATAACTTTATAATTATTTTTAAAAGATGCAAGAACTATACATTTCAGCTTTGATATTTGGAGGAGCTGAAGATGCAATGATGGTAACAATATACAGGTGGATATATTTTGGAAAAAAAATATTATTCTAGTTTCTATTTCACACAGAATATTTTCTAACATTTAAATTGGTTTGAATGTCCATTTGAGTTAACATGTGTCCATTTGAATAACTATTTTCCTATTCATTCATTACTGAGACGTTCAAAAACCTGCTATTAGATTAATGAAAAACACTGAAGATGGTTTGTATTCATCCAAACTGTTTTTGATAATTACTGAGGTATCCAATCCATCTGCCCCAGTTGCTATCATATTACTCTCAATCTATTGGGCGTGAGGATTATAGCACGATGCCTACAGCCCTATAGAAGGAATACAATCCTACCGATCTTGCTTAATTCTTCTGTATCTTTTGATACTGTTAACCATAGAATTTATTCTGGACCATCACAGTGATTTGGTAATTTCAGTAATTTCTACTTTTAGGGACAATTTTCACTTTTCAAAGGGTAGAATTGTGCCTCCACACTCTGACCACTATGCTGGAAAAGCCATAATGCCATAAAGATTTGTTCTGAATCTAAATGAAAACTGGAAGTAAATGATCTCCTAGAACTTAATAACACACATATATAATTGACATTTATTTCTACTTATCCATGTAACCATTGTCTGGATGCAATTAATTGAGATTTAATCCCAAGAAATGAAGAGCTTGTGGGCAAGCAGTTCCCAGATTTGGGAATTCTGGGTTTTTATAATAATATAGCATGAACAAAAGACACATATTTTGGAATTCTCTTAAAGTCACCATTGGCATGTAACACATATTACACAAAGCAATTAAAATTGGGAGAATTTTATTTTACCACTTACTCTTTTTTTTAACCAGGTCTTTTTCTTTCTTGTCTTTTCTATTAGACTCTCTAAGTATAAATTGCTGAAAGAATGTGTTTCCCACTCTCATCTTTTTGATAAATATGTTTGAGTGTTCAAATATTTTCTTTAATTTTTTTACATTATTTGAATGCATTCTCTTATATTTTACTGTTTTTATTTTAAATTGCTTTGTGATGCTTCAACATAAGCAGTATATATACATCAATAATGCACGTCCTGACTATTTAAACTAATGAATATAAAACAACCAATAATATTCTACCAATTCTGTACCCTCTATTCCTTGTATCAATATTTCAAAACTGTTTCAATATATTAACAATGTATTTCTGTCTGCTGGAACTCTTGTCTAATACTCGATATTTGCATTTAAAAAATCTGCAAAACTTAGAAACAATATCACACAAACTCTGTGATGAAGAGAAAGATCTCTAAGAGTTATTATGGACTTCCCAGAAGTTGAGGCAGACATGCAACCATGGTAAGACTGAAATTCAAATATCTTTTCAGCCAGGAAAACAATATTTGCAGACCACATCTAGACTGGTAAAGCTATTGGCTCATGAATTTTCTCTCTCTCTCTCCTCAGTAACCTTAATTAAGTAGCCAGTAAATGAGTCACCACATTCCAACTGCACACAGTAGGTGGTCTAGGATGGAGCTTTAGAAGCAGGACATAGCCTGTAAGAATTTATTATCCTTTTATTTTAGCCATTTTGTAGCTAGGAGAAAATAAATATTTTTAATGAATATGGATGTAAAGTAAAGAATCATAAAACATTTTAAGTTTATCAAAAGGTTAGCAAGTAATAAAAAGCTCATTAGAGCACTATCATTACTAAATATCCAAAGCACTTCTGATCAAAGTATCTGTGGCTACTTTCTCCAACTACTTAGTTCCTCATCATTTCTAATCCAACAAATATTTTTATTTTTATTCTTAAACATTTACATCCTTCAAAATGAAAATTTGACCAGTCCATCTTATACCCACTGGAGACAACAGATTGGGCAAAGTTGCTTTCTGAGGTAGAAATCTGTGGCTCTCCAAATATTGCTTAACATAAGACCATCATCCCCAACCACAAGCCATCTGCAGATTATAGATTGTCCATTCTTTATCTGTATTCAGAAGTCTATCACAGCAGTGAAAATTAAAAGGCCGGGCATCTGCAGCTCAATTCTCATCTTGCTTGTCTTTGCAAAACCCCACTGTTTCAACCAGTGATTGTCTTACCTTATAATTGTCTACAGTACCAAACTCAATATATATGAAAAAAAACTATTTCAGTTTTGCTAGTTTGCCAGAAAGTTATATGAACATTATTGATACAATACTGGGTGACCAATATCACAATCTTACATGCTTTTTCCTGGAAGCAAGTTCCCTCTAAACGCAATTGGTTTTTTTCTCCCTAAATAACTAAAATAGTGCTTGACTATTCCATGAAATGTTAACATAAATAAATATCAGTGTAAAATACCAATCGTATTTTATTTTACATAAAAGTATATGTATTGCTGTGCTGTATTTTCATCATATTCATGTTTTGTGATATTTTGAAGAGTACATATACTTCTGTAAGTAGTCTAACAAACTGCCACACCAGAAATATAAATGTAATTGTGCTTAGTGAAATCTGTGAGAACAGAAAATAAAAAAGATGCTTATTTGCCTCACCAAATGGGATGTTCTGAAAAATTAACACTGTTTAAAATTGGGCTCTCTTCTCCCTGTCCCACAAAAAGCAAGGGAGCCCTGGAAGGTAGGGCTGGGCAGGAGGGAGCCGTCCTGCTTCCCACCCTTTTTTGCTGCTTCACAAGGTGCTTGGCTGGAGGTGCCGCCCAGCCAGTTGCCCCACCCAGCAACTGATGTGCCTCCTGCCTTCCAACCAGCACCCAAAGCCATTGCCAGTCCCACTGACCCACCAGGAGGCACGTTTAAATGTCCGATGCAGTCAATTGTCTGGGGACAAGCATCCCTTGGTGAATGGCCCATGAAAAAGAGCCGCTGGGGGAGGAGTGCTAGCAGAGGGCCAGCTGAGTGAAAAAGCTGATGGGGGGGCTAGCTAGAATGGGGGGGTGTCCATGGAGATGTGTGTGTGGTAATGTGGCTAGGGCCAATTGCCCTACACCCCCTGGCAACAGAACATTTTTAGGAGAGATTGTGTCATTATTAACAGAAAAAGCAAAACCAAATAATGAAAATAGACTAACAGTAACCAATAAAATATTAAGCATAAACCAATACTGTTACCAAGTTCTGATGACAGTCAAATACTCATTCTATGTAGGTTTGTGATTAATCTGAAAGTAGAAAGATGAAATCTATATTAATTATTTAAGTTATGTTTGGGAAAAAATCCATGTTTGATTTTTATATAACAGTGATATTTTAAAACCATGAAGGTGCGTTGGTCTTACCTGATATGCTCCTTCTCGGAGTGCTGGGAATAGAATCCAAGCATGGGGCGTGGCCATCCATGAGATCATTTAGACTGAGCCAATCAGAATTTAGCTGCCTGTTGCTGGAAGGATCCAGTTTT
>JAEANM010004594.1:6439-20592 GCA_017656035.1 Myanophis thanlyinensis
ACATTACAGCTTGTTCACAATTACAACATGGGGATGAGGAGGTAACTAATTACTTAAGAAATGAGCTAACATTTATCTCCAATTCTTCTCCCCTTTATCTGGCTCCCCGCCTTCTTCAATCAAGATTAAATTGTTGCTCAACAGAGATGGTGCTGGAGGCCTATGGTAGTCTCTGCATATGCAGTATACCCTTTTCGGAACAATTGTGGGTCTTATACCTGGAAATATAGTTCAGTCTATAATTGCTGATAGAGTTGGAGCGAGGCACTACACTTACACACACACAAAGCTAAACAAGCATTAACCCTGGCTCTAAATATTATTTTGGTGAGAGAATGGAAGATGGTGCTAGAAGGGATCCATGAGGCAATCTTCTTCATAAGCAGATTTTCAGAAAGAACATACATACACAGATTAAAAAATTTCGCCTGGAAAATAAGACAAATTCTTCTTTAATTTACTTTTTAGAAAAGTTTCTGAGTCCCTTGGTTACATAACTGTTGTGCCTCTTCTTCCCCAAAATCTCAATGTTAGTAGTTGCAGCTTCAGTTCTTTCTTCTGCATGGAAGCTGGTTAGGTAGCTTTGGGCCACAGTCTCTCACTCACAGGGCTGTTGTCATTGTAGGGGGAAAGAGGAGGGAGGTGCATTATGTATGGGCCTTAAATACATAAAGGTGGGAGTATAAATTAATTTTTGTTCTAGCATTCATGTCAGGCTCAATGATTTGAAAAAAAGTCAGGAAATTTTACACAGAAATGCAGTCCATTACTCACACAAAGTACAACAAAGTAGACATTGCAAAATGTAATTAAATAAAGATACCAAAAGAAACTATCCAGTGTATTAATATACCCATTTAACATATTAAATATACCTCTCTTAAGAGAGGTCTTGCCACGTCTAGCTTTCTTACTACCTAATAGTTTGTTTTTTCTGAGAAACTGAGCAAATGTCAACAAGCATCAGGCTGCTGTTACCCACCATTTTATTTTCCAAGAACACCTTTGAAGCTCTCCTAAAGCTGATGCTAGAGAATTACGCTTTAAGTCTATCCATTATTCTTAATTAAAAGAAAACTAAAAACTGGACAGAATCATACTTGGTTAGCCCTTGATGGATAACTACAAAGAAATCCAAGGATTGTAGGTTAGATTATATAGTTTTTTAAGTTCCAGAAGAAGGCAATGGCAAACCATTTTTCTATTGCTGAAGCACAAGACATGGATAAGTTCTTGAAGTCATCAGAAGTTGAGCTTGACTCAAATAACACTTTCATCATTTTACAATTTAAAAAATCAAAAGTAATGAGAAATGTAGCTTGTGCCAAGGAGGCTATGTATGATAACACTGAAATGCCTCAAGCATAGCATAAGAGATCTTAGATGCATCAGCAGTGTCTACTCCATATAAGACAATTTTATATCCAAAGCTCCTTAATAAAGAAGGCAGCACAAGTTATTTCAGATATACAGAACACAATTCTTCATTTTAAAACCTAAATTCCAGACTTCAAGAAATATAAAGAATTTAAAAAATAATAATAATAACAGATTATCTTCTTTAAAGGTACATTCTTTGAATATTGGAACGAAGATGCATGATTAAGCTGCATCTTATGATTAAAAAAGGGTAGTATACAAAATATGCAAAGACAATACCTAAAAAAAAGTGAGTTATAATTTATGGTTAACTGCCAATGTACGGTTTGTTTCAACTGTCTTTCCCCACTCCTTAGAGTGAATTGCTAATGAAATTAGTTAATAATTATCTTTAACCGTTCTCCAGTTTATTTTTAACTCAGAGCCAGCCCACCTGTTGTGGCCCAACAGCGGCTGGCTGAGCTGTTGGTGGAATCTGACAGCGACGAATACTATGGTACTGCCCTGGAGGTTGAGGAAGACTCTGGGAGGTGTTCGGAGTCAGAGTGACTATTAGAGAGGCCCGTCAGCCACCAGTTGGCTTCTGAGTCAGGGAGAAGTGAGGAAGAACAGGGGATGGCTGTCCCTAATGTGCGTATGCATAGGGCTGCGAGGAGGAGGGAGCAGCTTTGGAAGCAGGGCCAGAGAAGAAAATAGAATACAGGTGGCTAATGATTGGCCCCTCCCGGAGAGCTTATAGGAGGAGCGAAGGGAGGGAAATTTTGCAGGAAACAATAGTTTACTAAGCCAGCCATGTAGAAAGATTTGGAGAATTCTGTGAGTTGCTATCAAGCCTTGTTTTAATAGAGATAGCATTCTGGGCTCTCAGCCAGGGGGTTGCTTATCTCCCCATTAGTTGTGGCATACAGCCAAGTATGCTTTCGTGTGTTTGGAGACCTGAAACAGAACACCACCTGAAAATAAGTTATATTTCCTATATTTAAATCCACATTTCAGGTTACATGGATTATCATAGAGCTGGGTTACATAACTGAACAATTGGTTGATATGAATTACTCCATCCAAAGGTTTGTAGTTCAAAGATTAACAGGAGTCCCTAATAATTTTGAGCCTATAGATTCATATCAAAGTTTGGAAATGAAATGTGGCATTATCATAAAATAGCTGCCCAGGAACCTAGCTAATTGAAAAAGACAAGTAGCTTGTATAATAAATTAAATACAAGAGAGATAATGGATCCTATGCCTTTTATTTACTACTATTTAGCATTCTGATTTTCTGGAAGAAAAATTAGTTCTATTAAAAATATGTTTAGTTAGTTTTGACTAAGTTTTTGACGAAATTTCTTTCTTTTTTTTTAAACACACAAATCCCAAAGAAACTCTGAGGAAAAGAAACGTGTCCAGGCATTAGAAGATGAACTTGCCACCCAAGTATAAAACAAGAGGGTTGACTTAGGATGTGAGTGGAAAAGTCAGGATAGGAAGATGAAAAAATGGTAATGGTTACAATAGATTTAAGGCTGGTTTCCTGGAATTGAGTGTAGATTGGGCTAGCTCAGATGATGTCTGACTGTGGACAACAGAGGGAGAAACTAAAAGATTAGAAGAAAGAGGTTTTCCCCTTTGATTTGTTGTCTTACATAGACAAGGCTTTCTAGACCAACCTGGACTCCCTTGCTCAGCACTTTGCTCTCTTTTTTCAAACACAATGGCAATGTAAGCAGATCCCAGATCATATTTTCAGGCCAGCTGAATCACAGCATCAGCAGACTTCTAGGAAGCTTGGCAGCAGCTACTACTACCAAGGTAGCCAGCTGAGAAGCAAACAGTACAGTATGAGGTAGAGGGTTCTGAGGGGTTAAGCCTCAGATGAAGACCTTGGAAGATTTTGGAAGTGTGTGTGACTACATTTCAGACTACAATTTGCATCTGGTAGGAAAATCTGACTTCATTAGTTTTTCTATATTCCCTGAAAAAGCAGATCTTTAAATCCTCTTGGATTTGTAGCTATTCCTCCATCAGCCAGTAATGGCCCTAGTTGAATAAGGAGGAGGATATTACAACAGTGACTTATGGCTTCACTACACAGTTAAATTATTGTTAGGTTTAGAAACTCCAGGAGCCTAGATTTTGGTTGGTTGAAGCCCACAAGCACATTATAGGGTGTGTGTGGGCCCTGCATTGGCATCGAGTTGATTCTGGATGCAATACAAAGGCCTGGTTTTAGCCTGTAAAACCTTACATGACTCCAAGGTAATTACACGGCTGAGTCACACATTTATCGAATCCTACAAGATTTTGCTCTTGGTTTCATTATCATGAACTGAGGGGAGTGAAGTCTTGTAGAAACTGTTTTTAGTGGTTGTGCTTATAGCAATAGCACTTAGACTTATATACCGCTTTTTTTTAGTGCTTTTCAGCCCTAAGCGGTTTACAGAATCAGCATATTGCCCCCAACAATCTGGATCCTCATTTTACCCACCTTGTAAGGATGGAAGGCTAAGTCAACCTTGAGCCTGGTGAGATTTGAACCTGCTGTACTGTAGTACTGCACTCTAACCACTGCGCCGAGGATCCTTATGCCATGGAACTGCCTCTCAACAGACATCAGATCTGTTCCCACATTGCTGGCATCCTGAAAGCTACTAAAAATCTAATTGCTGCAGCAGGCCCAGGGTGAGTAAACTGATGTTGATGAAAGACTTATCGTTTCTGGTTTTGTATTTGATATTGTGACTTTATTTTACTTATTTTTATTATGGATACTCTATTATTATGCTCCATTTAACAAACTGCATGATTTTTTAATGATTGCATCATGGAAAATACAGAGTGGGGGTTGTTACGGTCATCTCATTTACAAGTTAAATGGGAAGGCTCCATTATGGTCATAGGTCAAGGACTACCCATACATATTGGTACGAACAACAGAAGTAATAATTAAAAAAAAAACCTGCTGTGTACATCAAAACAAACTGCATCCCATCAAATAATTTCTCTAGGTGGATGTATGCCATATCAATTATGGCTCAGCTAATAATATCTTTCAAGAATATACTCAAATAGGTGTGCAGAACAATGTGATGCTAAAAATCTGATAGTTGGTTCATTTAGGGGGGAAAATGAAATGTGCAACTGACTGACATAGCAGGAGTAACGTCTGTCTACATTCTCAGCTACAGGGTTGATGAAAGATCTTGTGCACACTCTGAAATGCTCAACTCAGTGATGGCCAACTCATCTTGAAGAGACATTTTCTTCAGGGGGAAATTAACATTTACAAATGAGACCTATTAGATTAATAAAGGCGATTGTCAAATGGCTCAGGAGGCAATGGAGACCCTAGACTTAGATACAAATCTGATTAAGGAGATTTGCTTTTTGGAGAGGGGAATAGCCTTTGGCACTTTTGTGTGTACATGCACTTTCTTTCTTGGCTTGGATACAGAGACGTTGTGTATTTGGCCTAGACAAAGCTGCCAAATGGTTGAAGACAGCATCAACAAAGCTGATATAGAATAGACCAAACAAGTCTATGAGAATTATGTCAAAATAATCAGGCATGAAGTACTAAATGAGCTGACAAAAGCTGACGCCAATATATTTTACATATATATTAACATTAAAAAAATTTAAATCTATTATTGGATTTAATGCAACCTGTTTCTCATTTTGTAATGTTGTCAAGAAAGAAAGGCAGAAGCCTCAACAAATCAAACAGCAAAGCAAAAAGTAAATCAGGAAAAGAAACTCCTACAGTATGTGTTAGTATTGACTTAAATCTCTTAGGGGAAAATAATCTTTATCTATGTTTCTCCATAGCTCAGGAAATCTAAATATATCCTAAAATGATGGAATGGTAGAGACCTTGTCTTAAATATATATTTTAGTTAGGATTTGGTAGTGAGGTCAATGTTATAAATTTCAACTTTTAACTCATTTTCCCAAAGAAAAAAAATAATCAATCCATATTTTTAAACAATAACAAGAAAATTCATATGTGCAAGTCAAAAAATGTGAAATAGCCTTCTATCTGTTTAGAGCAATTCTCTCCAAACTATCAAAACCATGCTGAACCAAGATATATTCGTGTTAAGACAAAAAAACTGAAACAGTTTCATCAAATAACTTGCCACAGATAAATTCCATCTAGTTATGGAGAAGAGTTGTATGGCTGAATTCAACTTTGTTCAGTCTTCCTGGGCATCATTAAGATCCCTGGTTGTTCCTTAAGGCTTAAGACTGCACAGCTACATTACTGGGTTAGGGTAGAGATTTGATCTGCACTACAGTTCTGCAAAAATGTTAAAATATATGGGCATGGAAATGGTTAAAGTATGAACAGGGATGGGGCTCGCCAGGTTTTAATAATAGTAACTCCTTATTCTCATAGTTTTTATTCTTCCTGTCTTTGCCCTTCCAAAAAAAAAAAAAAATGATAGCTAAACTACTGACATTGGCTGGGAGCTTAGAACTTCCAAATCAAAAAGGGTCCTTGATTCTCCAGCACATAATTGTGCTGCCCTTTCACCCCCACCTTCAATCAGTGTCGTTTAACTATCTCGTTTAGCGTACGGGACCCACCCCTCTGCTAACTAGCAGCCATATTCTTCTCATTAGGACTAGGCTGTTCTTGCTTTACAGACAAGTAGAGACAAATCTAAAATTTCTCTCTCCTGCTTTTTATATTAAAAGTTACAATTAAAAAGATAAAATACAAACTAAAAAACACAGAAAGTGTAGAAAAGAAGACAAAAGAAAAGAAAAAATATATAACACAGAGAAAGACAATATGAAATGACTTCCCCTTTATCAGGACCAGTATAAACAATTTTTAGTAATTTATCACCATCTCCTAAAATACAACCAATGATTTCTTCTTCCCCTCTCTTCTCTATAAACAAATTCTTGAAGCTTTGTCATTCAATCCTGATCAGCAAAAGTCAGTTAAGGGTTACCAGAATTTTTTAACCTTGATCAGATAAATCAACTTTAAATTCCTTCCTTTTATTTTTAACAATCTCTAGTCCCTTCAAGTAATGTCCTAGAGCTTGATCTCTTTTCCTTTTTATTTTGTTCCTTTTCACAAAATTCTTCAAAGCTTTAACATGCATTTTACAAAAGTCTCTTTTATAAACCCAATGTAGGAAAATTACCTAAATCACTCTCTTGGTGTTATTTTATATCCCTTTTAATTATTAAGACAATAGCTGGTTTATTTTGTATGTCCAGTCTAGCATCTTTTCCCCATGGTATTATGTAGCCTGTCATTTTAAATTCACTTTCAGATCAGTTTCAATCTTGTCAGGAGAAACTTGTCTATCTCTTAAATTTAACTTCTGGATTCACTGTTCAAAATTTTCCTTCAATATGTCCAATGTTATAATAGTTTAATTCATTCTGTATTAGTAAGTCAAATTTAAGTGTTCTTCTCCTTTAGTTCCTTTTGGTTTCCTCTAATGTCCAACCTTCGAAGTCTCACTCTATCTTTTTTTTAACAGAAATCAAAACAAAGCATTTTCCTATTAGGATAATTCTTATAATTAATTCCAAAATCTTATTTCAGATCCATGTGGACTCTTAATCTGTTTGCCTATTCAAATTCCAAAATTATCACCATTTTGCTGGGTTAAAAATTTACATCCTTATTTAAAACACTTTAAATAAGTGTTCTTATTTCACTATGGGCTGAAGCAAACTCACCTGAAACTGCAAAACATATTGATCCAAAGGTTCTTAATAGCTGAAAAGCAGTTAAGCAATTTTCAAAAGAGATTAGAAAAAGAAGTATGAGAACTGAGCGTACTTCTGAAGATGCCAACTGCTGTTTCAGCTAGATGCTTATTCCCTCATGAGACAGCTATCGTGCAGTCTCCTCATGAGGAGCACTTATGGGCAATATCAAATTTTCTCCTTTTCCGGAGAGGAATTACAAAGAGCCATTCTACTTGCTAACTTTTCATTCTGCCATCTTCAGTTTGCCATTTCTCCCCTAAAGTCCACAAACCTAAATCAGTATAGAAATATATATAGAAATTATTTGACAGATGTTGGTATGGAAATGGGGTGGATAATCATGTACTCCTAAAAAGAATAGTCCTAGTTACTTGTACCTGATGCTTATAGCAAAACTTTATGTCTACTTATTTTGTTCCCATAAAAGTAGGTAAATGACAATATACACTTTACCAAAATGACTGCTCTTATTTAAGACATCTTTTCTAAAGGTGAGTTAAACTTCCCAGTAAAGTACTGAGCAATATTTATTCATTAGGAGTACATTTCTACTGACTAAGATGAATTCTTGCTTTTCATATGAACAAACTGCTCGCCTGTAATTCTAGAAAAAGTAAGGAAGAAGAAAGGAAGGACATTAAAGCTGCTAATTAATCACTTATAATCCTTTAAGGGCTTATGGCTCTGTTTGAAGCCAGAATCTCATCTGGTATTAATTGATTAGTGTACTATTCTCTATTCACAGTCAGTTTTGTTGATAAAACATGGATATTCACGTATATGCTATGTGTCTCCAATTTTGCTTTTTCAAAAGGAGGTTGTAATCCAGGAGTAGGTATTCAAATGTGTCAGAAATACATTATGGAGGCTAGTGACAGAGTACAGTAAAAATACTTTGCCCGCCTGTATTAAAAGCATAGCATATGCAATCTGCTTGCTTTAACTAGGAAATGCTAGCAGGATGCTTTTTTCCCATTACATGTAATGAATGGTTCCCACTTTGTCTAACATTGAGGATCAATAAACAGCACCCTCCTCCCAAAAAAACCTCCATGCCATTTAAAAACCAACTTCTGCACTGATACATATTCTTATGGATAGAAATGAAGATCCTAGACAATAAAGTAAAGCTGATTTAGTCAGTTATTGGTGATATATTTTTTAAAAAGAATTCTGTGGTGTCTATTTTTAAGAAAAGCAAATTTTAATCAAGTGCCTGTCCTATGAAGCACGCACTATGCCAGAAAATCAGTTCTTGGAACACTGTACACTACTGAAGACTGTTTTATGCATATAAGCAGCATCAAGCAATGAAGAGCATTAAATTACTCACTATTCAATGATATAAAGCTTGAGGTGAGAATTTCTCTATACTCTCCTATGTTTTAAGCTTTATGAAACTATGTTTTATATTTTTCTTCCACTATACTTTTACACTGCAAAAATAATCATTTATTACCCACACCAAGTAATGAATATGCACGTAAAAACTTGTTTAGCAGATAAATAAAATTGTAATTTTCTCTACAATGTGTTGTCTAGAGCCCCATCTTGCTAAATTTAGTCTCAATAAATTCCTTTATTTTCTCAAAAGAAAAACAACTCTGGATTTGTCAGTTTCCCAAACAAGAACAACAGAGAGAAAAATAAATACAAAAACACAAAAATCAATGCAATGCAAACTGAACATGGACATTTCCCTCTCAATATATGTTTTTGTGTTATACAATTTCCAAATGTGTGTACCTATGCATGTGTATGTACATATGAACAACGGTTACACTTACTCTTCCAGTGTAATAAACCTTGACACTTATTTTCCATAAATTTATCAAATCCTCTTTTAAAGCCAGTGACTATACAAGTCAGTGCCAATCACTATGTTAATGCAAATATGTCCCTTTTTTGTCTCCTTTAAATCTCCTCCCATTCAGCTTTATTGGATGCTTCTTGGCCCTTGTATTCTGACAAACAGGGTACACTTTTCTCTGCCCAATTTCTACATGTCATGCTTGACTTTATAGATCCTGATCCTACCTCCCTTGGTCCCCTTTCTTTCTAAACTGAAAAGTACAAATATTCCAATATTTTCTTATAAAGAAGGTATCTGCCCCCCTCCCCCATTAATTTGGTTGCTCCTTTCTGTACTTTTTCCAGCTCTATTATATTTTATCTTTTTTCCAAACATGGCACCTAGATATTCCACAGTTTCGCATAAGGGCCTAGAAATGGAAGATTTATTTCCTATTGATTCTAGCATGGAATTCATCCTTTTCACAGCTGCCACACACAGGGTCAACATCTTTATTTAGCAATCCAATATAACCCTTTTTCCTGGTTAACTTTAGACAGCCCAGATCCCATTAAGCTATGTATGGAATCATATATTTTTCAAGTTCCTTACTGTTATTTATTCTTGAACATTATTCACTATTTAATCGACTGGTTGTGATTGTAATAGCAATAGCACTTAAACTTATATACCACTTCACAGTGTTTTTACAACCCTCTCTAAGTGATTTACAGAGTCAGCATATTGCCCCCAACAATCTGGGTCCTCATTTTACCCACCTCAGAAGGATGGAAGGCTGAGTCAAGCCTGGTGAGATTCTATTTGCCAAATTGCAGGTAGCCGATGGTCAGCAGAAGTAATGGACATTAGAGTAAGAGGGACACAGAGATTATACTCCTTATAACATGTTTCTTTAGTGCAATTATAACCATAGTGGAAATTGGAATAGCATGCTGGTAATATCTGACCTACTTTTGGAGGATAACCTTGGCCATTGACTTCATGTAGGGGTGGTGAAACTATCCAGGTCTTAGTATTGCAAATTGGATGAGGTGACAATTATTATCAGCAGACCAGAGTTAAATGCCAGGGGCTTAGAGGATCCAGTTACGTAGTTTTTGACTTGAACATGATAATAGGGATTTGCAACAAACTCTTTTTTCCTCTTTCCTCATAGCACCTTGATTTCATTAAATATTTTTAATACTAGCAAAACAATGTAAGAGAATCATAAAAGTCAGCCCAAACAATTCTCCAAAGTAAGATATACACAGACATTTTATGTAGCATAATTAAAGTGGAGTTACTCCAACTCTGTTTCTCACATTTCCCCCTTCCACCCGCCTAAAGAATCTTTTTGTAGGCCTGGCTTCTCCATGTTCCCATGGTCTGTTAGACATACTGTCAAATTAATTAAGTAGGTTAGTTAAATGGATTACTCTTGCTTTTCAACTACATAGTAGGCGAGAACCCCAGATAAAAAGCAAGAAAGATGTCATGTGCTTCTAGGTAAAAGTGTGCTGCCAAACTTTTACAAATATTTTAAAATGACTACAAATAAATAGAGGTTGGGAATGTTTTTCTTTCTCTGTCCTGCTTTTGTTCAGGAATCAACAGTAACCATGTGCAAAGGTTATCACATACATTTTTTTCACTCCTATGCTCCATAAAATTAGTTCCTTGTGATAAAGAGATAACACAACTGAGTTTAAAATCTGTCATTTTAAACAATAGCTTGTGTTAATGCTTGTATCTAGTTCTAGTAAGAAAATCGAGATGCACAATGGCTATGCCCAGGCTATCAGATTTTACATGAATTTATTCAGGTCACTGAAATTTACCTGCTTTCATGTTTGTAAGTTGGAAAGTTGGGAAACTTTCTCAGACCGGCAAAAGATTTCGATATTTTAAAGCTTGTACCACTTTTCAACAAAAGCTACTCCAATAAGTGACTCTACCTGACCCACGTTGTCAGTCTTCTGTTAGCATTTAGGGACTAATACAGTTGTGATCAGCTACTAAAAACACTCCAAGTTCATTATTTTACACAGACTACCTAGGACATAGGGCAGTGAGTCTTAAAGCCAATTAGCACAACGCTTTGGTTTTAAGCAAGAAGGAACTGAGTTGAGGCTTCAAGAGAAAGAAGTCAGGAAGGAATATATCGGTCAGCACAACCCTGAACAGAGACTTTGTTAGATCTTAATGATAACTGGGAAAAACTGATTGACTCAGGTCAAACACTCTTGTTGCCAAGTTTGGTTTCTGCTGTGGAATATTACCAATGATTGAAAACTCCAAAAAGCTTCACAAACAGGCAGAACTATTCTGATTCTTCAAGAAAACAGGAATCCCAGAGAGAGGTCAGAGAGGATGAAGCGGCTCCTGTCACATAAGGTTCTTCTAGTCCTTGAATACACATATGGGCAGCACATACTAGGAATTTCACCCAGAGATTATGGTAGCAAAGGTCATATGGAGAAAACAGAAGCAAGCAAACAGATGAAGAGAGTATAAATGAGTTAAAAAGATTACAAGAAAAGCTTAGTTTGACCATGTATGCATACAACAGCTTCATAGTTTTAATCTAGCATAATAACTTTGTTCTGAGCATAAACAGATAATGGTCAATATCAGAGACCTATCCTTAAAAATAGGTGTTAAATAAAACTATAATAAGCTCTGTATACATTCTGAAGAAGTGTACAAATACTATATTTTTGCAACTTTCATAAATGATACATATAAGTTACTATGCATTTCAATAATTCATAAACTGCCATTTTTTAAAACGATGGATGTAGTTCAACATTTTAACCTCTCAATCTGTAACTGGTAATTTTGTTCATGAGCCTAACCGAACACCTCTTTTTAAAATAATTAATGGAGTGTTGTTCAATAGGTTTTTGCTAACTTTATTCTTGTTTATGTCAACATATGACTTACCATACACATGATCTTTAGAAAAGTGGTTTTTAATCTATAACAATATAGTTACAGGAATTATTAAGTATAAATAATAACTTGCAACTTCTTTGATATTATAGTAACTTCTTCCCCCATTTTTCTCAACTAAATTGCAGCACCATCAAAAGATAAGCAGATTTTCTTATTAACTTTTCATAATCCTGTAACAGCCTTATAACTTCCCATATAGTCAATGAGAAACTGAGGTAGCATCAGTAGGTTGTCCCAAGGTTATCAAGCTAATTCATCTAAGCATGTTCTGATTTAATGACAGTTTTCTGATTCTGAGTACTACACTGCCTCTCATAAGAACTAGACATGAAAGGCGAAGAAAAGCATAATAACAAAGATACATCATTTAGGATACATTAAAATTCCAAAGATGCATTTGGAAAGCATATGTAATCCTGAAGAAAGAAGGATATATCTTGGAGCCTGGGTTTTCAACTTTTCTTTGTTGTTCCACAGCAGACAGAATAAAGGGAGATGGAAATAACTAAATGCTTCTCTGGGCCTCAAATCCTTGAACAAAATTGGATGGAAATCTCACAGTATACATATTGACATGAACACTGCTAAATATCTAAAGAGATAAAACATTACAACACAGAGATAGGATAATGTGATTCGTTTTCAACAGGTTACGTTTTAACATTAAAATCTAGAATACTTTGATGACTGTCCATCCTTTGATAATTTCTAATACTAACTTCAAACAGAAAAGAACCTACACCCATTTAGCACAGTGAACTATTTAACATCCCACTATGGCAATAGGTGCTCATTAGGCAATTCATGAGAGAAGAGGGCTCAAAAGAGCAAGCACACACTTCGGATAGCAAAAAACAGCTTACTATTACCATCACCACTACCAGCCCCAAAGGAAGGAAACTCATTTTTCTCCAACCCAGCCTTTTTTTCCTAGAGAAAAAAGGAGTGAAAGTATGAAGTTAAAGAGAATTGTCTGGCGACTCAAAGCCTTTAACAACTATTTTTAATATCAGGTTGAAGGAGCAGGATTTTGAAATAAAGCAGCCAGTTTCTTTTTGATGCAGAAAGTATAGATCTTGAAACAAAGTCTAGTCCCTCCTCCTTCACTAACTAACAGCCATATTTTTCTCATTAAAAGACAATCTGACTGTATTTTCACACTTCCTAATAAGGCGATCACCATAATTTGAGGTTTCTATTATCTCTTTTCTAATTTTAGTTGGAATCAGGAAGCAGAATGTTCTTTTGGGGCTGGTGGAAAGGGGGCAAGCCACGTATATTTTCTTCTTCTCTACTTAAAACCACTGCCAGTAGTAATGATGACTTGTAAATATTGATTAAAGAAGACTACAGTGGTGATGCTGGAAGAAGGATTGTTTTTGTTGTTGTTTTTGCTAAAAGCAGATAATAAAGATTAAAATAAAAGCTCGATCAAAATGAAGTTTATGTAACTCCCAAGTTTATGTGTGGTTCTGAAGCATCCTGGAAATAAATTAATTTCAGGCATTCTCATTTTCTGTCGCCCCTGCTCTCCCCAACACTATCCAAACGCAACAATAGTCAGACCTTCAAAACACCTCCTATTTGGTTCCCTCTCTGCTCACCCAGCATCCTTACTTCTCTGAACCAGCTTTGCCAGATGGATGCAATTTGCATAATATCACCAGCGGAGGCTGCAGGATCAACAGGGGTCAGGCTCTGACATCTCCAGCACAGTCTATCTCCGAGTGCTAATTTGGACTGCATTGATCTCTCTTTCTGATTTCTTTGTCATTTACCTCTGCAAAGGTTTGACAGGAGATATGGAGACAGACAAGGTTGTTGGGGGGGGGGGGGTGTCGGGGGAGGCAGGGAAAGAAACAAAGATTGTAGTTACAGATGTCTTTAAGGAAGAAAAAAGATTAAGCCAAGGACTCTGCTGAGGGTCATAGCTCAGAGGCATCCTAATTACCTTGTTCTTAGAGGTTCTTGTACAGTCTTAGAGGGGGGTCCTGTCACAGAACTCATAGAAAGGGAAAGTTATTAAATTGAAATTGTGTGCTTTCTGTTGGCCACCATCTCCCCCCTCCTTTTTTTTTCAAAAGTTTCTCACTGAAAGTTGCTAGAGTATTCTTTAGCAGCCCATCTTTGCCCATATTCTCTCTAGAGACGAAAACAAGGCCATCCCATAACAAAGTGCCCAAAGTCTGGTTAGAAGGAACTACAACGTTTGCATATCCCAGGGGTGGGCAATTATGGCTCCTTCATGACTCGTGGACTTCAACTCCCAGAATTCCTGAGCCAGG
>JAEANM010004595.1:0-20590 GCA_017656035.1 Myanophis thanlyinensis
CTTCAACTCCCAGAATTCCTGAGCCAGCCACGCTGGCTCAGGAATTCTGGGAGTTGAAGTCCATGAGTCATGAAAGAGCCAAGGTTCCCGACCCCTGCCCTAAGGCTTTGGTAAGTGTTAATTTTTTAAATCTTTTGGGACATTGGCTTCATCTTGTCACAGCACCCACTCCTCAAAAAAGTCACCAGCCCCCCGAATTAGAAGATCCCAGGTAGCAATTGCTAGAATAACTTCTGTTTCTCTTGAAGAGCGGCTGTCAATCATAGCAGCCTTGCAGAGATGGCAGCCGAACTTCATTTAATTTTAGTGATCCAATGAATTCTGCAAAACAGTTGCGTTCAGGAAACAGTGAATCAAGGGCAGATTGGAGGGGCACAGCCTTAGCACTTCAGAAAGGGGTTCAAAGCAACCAACACCAGGATTGAACTAGAGGCCCCTCATTCATATATCTGTTTAACTGAAGAACAAAACATCTTGCTGGTGTTTTTACAAAATCGGAATATTTGTTTTCTCTCCTTCTCTTCTTGGAGATGGCTCATTCCAAAAGGAGGGAGGCAATTTCCTTGACCCGCACCAAGGGGTTGGAGCACACACTGCAGAGCAAGCCAGCAACTAAGTTCGACATGTTCCAGCCCAGCTGGGCAGACTGAGTCTCTCTCTCTCTCTCTCTCTTTTCTTTCTCTCTCAGACAGAGGACGGTGTGTTCCATGCATGTCTGCGTGCGCACGCGCATAACCTACAAAACAACCAACTCTATTTGGCTCTCCAACTTTCCTAAAAAGTCACCTCGGGCTCAAGATCAAGCTGAGAGAACACAACCCAAGTGGAATTGGTTTGAATTAGAGGCCAGGGAACGCAGTCTTGGGAAGGAAATTCAGCATCAGCCTTAATTAAATTTGTCACTTCTGGTGACACTAATTGTCCCGGAGTGACTCTTGAAGGCATTATGAATCAGTCTGGGTCTCCATCACAGGCTCGTGCAGCCTTGCTGTAACCCAGCAGTTTGCAAACGTCCAAACCTTTCAAGAGACAATCCTTAAGCATCCATGGAGGCGACTCCTGCAATGCCTTGGGCAATGGGCATCATCCTTAAGGAATGATGAATTTCCACGGGGCATTTTTCCAAACGGTGGGTGCTAACTGGGGTCAGGTGGCTGGAGCAAACATTCCTGATGTGCTCTTCGCAGGGATATCAATAGTCAGAGCAAAGTCTGCCATCATGCGCTGCATTACTCAATTCTGCTCTTGTCAATAGACAGGCAAATGTAAAAGCCAGGGGCTCGGGAAGGCTTTTTTAAAAGGGCTCCCTCTGGTGGCTATCACCTCATAGTGACCCATCCGGTGCAAAGATTTGCCGGCAGATAACTCAAAGCAATTGAGCGCGAGAGAGTCGCATTCTGGATCCTGAGTGGACACACTCTGGATTGCAGAAAAGGACAAAGTACTTTTCCATGATAAAGACATTTTTGCAAATACAGCTTGACTCCTAAATAACAAGCTATAGGCTAGACCAGAAGATCAAAGAACATCCCAGAAGATCACGGCAAACACATCTAAATCGTTCCTGGTGAAGCTGCCTGTCGAAGAACCTCAACCTGTTTGCACCAAAAGCCTTCCCACCCAACCTCCCACTTTCTCTTGTTTGCAAAAGAGGCCCCCTTTCACCAAGCATTACAACCAAAATCCGAGCTATTCAAATATATTAAGCAACTGATTTTAAACATAAAAGGTGGGAGGGAAGGAGAGCGGAGAGAGCTGTTTCTTCTGGTAAAAATTGAAGTTTTTCCACCCACACCATTCTGATGGGTTTGTTGTTGTTTCTTGTTTAGTTTAAAAGTAGAATCCACTCCCAGTTTGCATAGAAGGCTGGAATCCATCCATAGCCGTGATGTATTTCTCTAACATCTCCCGAATGCCACAAGGCTATTTTCTTATATTAATGGATAAGTTGTGTCTTATTGTGAAATATCTACTTTGGAGACCATATGCAACAAATTAGGAACTTTTGTAAAAAAAAAAGAAAAGAAAATCAAGACAAAAGCCACTGCTCACTGTGAAAAGCAGAGTAAATCTGTCTCCTGCTTTAAAAACAAACAACCCCCAACCCTCCTATCTTAAGAGCAGCTTCACTAGCTTAACCAAGTCCCATCCTACCAAATATCTCGATTCCAAACTAGGAGAGAGGCTAGCCAGATGCTTCCAGGGAAAGGCTGCAAACCGGTTGGAGACAAAAGTTCTTTCTTAGAACTTGGCTTCATTATCTGTTCTTCCGAGGGATACTCTGAAGACCAGAGGGCTCTTTTGCTAGTCTGGCAAACTGTTCCGTAGACCCCGATCTTAGCTACCCCACATCTCTTCTGGTCAGGGAGCACAGAGCAGCTGAAAAAAAAAAAGGAGGAGGGGGATCTTGGAGGTGCTTCTGCTGGGGCAGTGTTTCCCAATCTTGGCAACTTGTAGAGCCTGCTGGCTGGGGAATGCTGGGAGTTGAAATCCAGCCCTCTTCAAGTTGCTAAGGTTGAGAACCAAACTGCTGGGGTACCTGTGAACACAGTTTTCACATCAAAGAACAGGGGAAATGCTTGTGGGGCACTGTTCTGGGGAAGGAGATAGCCTCACCCACCAAGATGCTCTTGATATACTGGATCCAGATGTATATGGTCCGGATAAACTATGTTTTGTATGTGACATTTTGCTTGGCTCCTTTGGTCATCCTCTTCTTCTATTCTTTACAAAAAGAGTGCAGTTTTGGAGTACAGTGGCGTCTTTGGCTGCTCCCAGGCATGGCCCCTTCCCTGAAAACATACAAATATCTGAAACACAGCCAAATCCAAAGTCTTATTTTTTTTCTCTTGAGGACCAACCCATTGTCTGTATTTCCCCCAAAGGCCCAACTGGAAAGGAACATTTAAGTCTCTCTTCTAAACAAAGACAGTCCTTCCCTGGTATGCTTTTCTAGGGAGAACGTGCCCAGAAAATGAAGATATACTCTGCATGAGCTCAGAAGCCACCTCACCTTGGTGATCATAGCTGTAATTTTTCCAGCATCAGGAAAACAAAGTCCACTGTCAAAGCTGAACTCACGGGCCAGAGGCTGACCTCTGGCTTTAAGTAAAATCTGGCAGTTTGTTCTTTAAGAAATGTAGTCAAAAGCCTTGGTCATTAAGTTGTTGTTGGACCCAGTGTCGGGATATCAAAACACTTGCAGCTGTTTCTGACTAACAGAACCTCTGCTTTAGTCCAGTAATGGTGGAATGGGCATTCTGGGGCCACCACCAGCTGTGGGACATTCTCTTCTCACCAGATATGGTCCCCTTGCCCTGTGGCTCTCCCTCTCAATGTTGTGTATGGGCTTTCTTTGAAATGTTCTCCCTGGAAACCGAGAGGGGATCTCAGTTGGAGACACTTTTCCCCCATTTTCTTTGCAAACATACCTGGTGTCTCTCCTATCCTTTTTATTGCGGTTTCTGGAGAAAGAGCCAATACGCCGTGCCAGCCATTTTCTAAGCCTCTTTGTCTTGCTTTGGAGAGCCATGAGTGTCTGGAATGCAGCACCTGGAGGTAAATATAGAGGCTATTCATGAACAAATCTGTGCCTTATGTCACCCTTGGAGTCTGCCAAGGCCTAATCCAGAATGGCAGGCTCTTGGCAGGTAGCGAACAGGAAGGGCAGAAGCGTGCAAATAAAAGCATCATCAGAAACATAGCACTTCAAGGGGGCCTGGATGTCCCTCCAAAGACATTTCTTTCACGGATTGTATTTAATCCATTTTATGAAAAGGTCGAGACGGTAGAAGAGGAGCAGCCACCCATACAATTAGACTGGGAAGAATCCATAGATAGACACCAAGTTCTCAGGTTACCCTAAGCTAGAGTTTTCCAACTTTGGAAACTGTAAGAAGTATGTATTTCAACTCCCAGAATTTGGTGGGTGGGGAATTCTGGGAGTTGACATTAAAAGTTGCCAAGATTGAAAAGATACTGCATTAAACTTGGCTTTTGTTGAATGCGATAGGCGAAACCATTCACTGCGGCTTGCAAATCATGGTTATGGTTTAGTATATCGTGAGACTCTGTTGTGGTTTCTATACTAATCCCCGTTAAATGCAGTGTGCAATGGAGATGCACACTATGAGCTTTTAAGACCAAGGACAAGTAACCAGACAAAGAGAAGAGGGTGCTGTTCTTTTAGAACTCTGCATATGCTCAAGAGCACAAGAGCACATCCTCTAACAAGGACTGCTGCTGCATTCAAGCCTCCAACTCTTCAGTTCCTCTCTTCCTCTCTGGTTTTCTCATCCAATTGAGGACCAAGGCAATTCCAAGAGCTTCTCCAGCAAATCTGTGGGGGGCTGAGAGGCTCTTTTTTAAATGCTGCAAATTTGGACGATAAAAGTATTTACATAAAGAGCTATACATATGCTCAGATACCGTGAGAACCAAGCTTTGGTACACGGTACAAAATGATGCCTTCTGTTTTAAAAGTAAACAAATTCCGTATTTTCATAGCTATGAAGATAAGTATGGAATTGTGTGACTGAAAAATTCAGTTCCAGAAGCCAAAATGGTGTCTGAAAGATATTTTCAATCCTTGGCTGGTGGATTTCTGTACTTTCAGTGATTGATAAGACCCCCAAGCTAAATTATGCATAATGGCAAGCGGTTTGAAAATAATAATGTTAATAGTAATAATCACAGCAGCTGTGATATATGCTTCTTTTGGGGATTGCATTTGATTGACTCTGCCTTTAGAAATTCTGTGAAGCCAGGCCATTTTAGGTCCCTTTGACTTTTCATGCACTTGTTTTTGTTCCATGTGTTATGTTGTTTTAAATTATAAACTATCTTGAGTATTGTACTAAAAATTGGGCTAAAAAGAAACAACTACAATAATAATATTGTTTTATTTTCTTGAACTACATAACATGCATTCTTTGTACCAATAGTCAAATGTTTACTTCTTCTGGTGATCTTGATTTCTGAATGCTTCGTTTTGAAAGAGAGAGAGAAAGAGAGAGAGAGAAATATGAGAGGATGAGAAGTCTGACCTGAGGACAAGATTAGTCTTTGGGCAAGAAGCTACAATATGTATCCTTTCAGTCTGGTAGTACTTAACCTTAACATGTCTAATGTCTATTGACAGAACTTTCATTCTCCGCGCATTTGTCTTGTCTCCTTTTAAAGCCAACGGAGCTAGCAACCATTATCTATGCATCTTCTGACAAAGAGTTCCAGAAGTTAATTAAGTAAGTCTGTAAAAGTTATGTTCCTCAGAAAGAGATTACGAGACAATTCTGAAAGATCTCTTACACAGAGAGGGTGGATCCGGCCAGCCAAAGAAAAAGACCCAGATTCACTTCTCCTCCAGCATCAATGCCAAAATTATTGAAATCATACTCATTTTTCAAGAGACCCCAATGCTGGCTGTGTGTTACAGCAGATACATGTAATTGTTCAGCCGTTGAAAATCCGAGCACAGCATTTCCATATTTTAGTATCTGATCACAAGGTACCTTGCTTAATATCTCTAAAATATCAGGCTTGTTGGATTCAGGCACGTCCTCTTCTTTCAAGGACAATACCTAACTCCTTCAATGGGAATAATATATATGGAGGGAGAGAAGGAGAGATAGAACGACTTGGTCATTTAGCTATTGAAGATGCTCATTCCTCTTTTATGACGGTATTCTTTATGACAGAATTCTTCTTTCCTGAAGTCAGACTGTTATAGTAACAGCATCAAAAGAGGACTCCGATGCTCAGAACAATAAGCGATCTACTCTGCACTCTGGTTCTTATATAAGAAATCCTATAAGCAGGAGAAGCAAGAGAATGTGAAAACCTGACATTTCAGCTCTATTATTTCCTTCCACTTATTTTCAGAGGGTAGCCTGCTCCTGGATCTGGAGGCTCCATGTAGCCATAATAATTAACATCCCATCTTCCTCAAAGAAATCAGGTCATCTAAGCCAGTGGGGGTTCCCCCCCCCCCCCCACAGTAAGTTCCATAAGTTAATTGCATTGTGCAAACAGGCGTTTTCTCTGAGCGCTCTTCTCAGTTTCACTGGAAGCATTTGCTTTGGGGTTGGGACAGGCGTCCCGTGCCTCTGGCTCCAGTCCTGATTAGCTGGAGGCTTTGCTCCCCTGCAAGGATGCTGGATAGACTCGCCCCCACTTTTAGGCTTGGGCCCTACCATTTCTTGGGCAGTCACTACAAGGCTCTCCTGCTGCTCACTTTTTTTTTTCTTTTTGTTATGGCGAGGGAGGGGGGGGAAGCAAGCTGAGATTAGTTGGAGATGGGAGATTAGAAGGGATGCCAAGTGAGGCAAGAACATGCCAAGCCTGCAAGGAGCCAAGGTCAACAAAACTTCGGTCGCCTGCCGGTCCCAGCATGAACAGCTCTTGGAATTAGCCAGTCTTTCATCTTCGCCCTTTTT
The DNA here is from genome assembly GCA_017656035.1 of Myanophis thanlyinensis. NCBI lineage: Eukaryota > Metazoa > Chordata > Lepidosauria > Squamata > Homalopsidae > Myanophis > Myanophis thanlyinensis. The sequence continues at coordinate 6,435 of JAEANM010004595.1, forward strand.
TTTTATTGGAGCCCTGACTTCAGCAAGGAAAGATGTTTTTGGACTCTGAGCAAAATGTGTCCTGTGAAGCTTCTAAACATAGTATAAAGGGTGACTCACAGAACAGACACTCGGCGCTCCACCGGGCTTGAACACACGGCCTTGGCAAATCTCAGGTTGATTCCCTAGGGCTAGGCCATCCCTGTGTCTTTGACTAACAACAGAATTAACCTAAATGAATGCAAGCCTACAAACTTCTGAAAAGGCAAGCAGTCACTAACCAACATAGATGAGCTACTGCGATGACACAGAATATTCACACTTTCCAGAGTTTATCTTTCTTAAAGGAAAGTGTTCTCCAGTTGCTCTACAACTTTAACAGAATTAACAGAGTTGGAAGGCACCTGGAAGATCTTCTAATCCAACCCCCTACTCAAGCAGGAGACTATACCAGTGTTTCTCAACCTTGGCAACTTTTAAGATGTTTGAACTTCAACTCCCAGAATTTGATGGCTGGGGAATTCTGGGAATTGAAATCCAAACATCTTAAAGTTGCCAAGGTTGAGAAACACTGCTGTATACCATTTCAAACAAATGGTTGTCCAATCTCTTCTTAAAAACTTCCAGTGTTGAAGCATTCACAATTTCTGGAGGCAGGTTGTTCCACTGATTAATGGTTAAATTTCTCCTTTAGTTCTAGGTTGGTTCTCTCTTTGATTCATTTCTATCTATTATTGCTTCTTGTTCTGCCTTCAGGTGCTTTGAAAGGTGGACACATTTTGGAGAAATGGGATTGTGAATTGGCCCCAGAAATATTTGTGGGTTGTTGTTTTGTGTTTTATGTTCTTTTGAAATTTTGAATAAAGTTTTGTGGGGGGGGGGGACCCTAGTGCCCTGCTTCTAGTACACAGTTCTGAATCAGAATAATTGCTCTACACACATTGATAATTATAACATTGAAGATTCTGCTTTTCTCAATGGATTGATTCATTCAGCTCTAATTCCACCTCTTTTGTTTCACAATTTTATCAGTGTTAAGATCTGTGGATCTGTGCATCTGGTGGGGAATGCTGGGAAGTGAAGTCAACGCCTTAACATTGCAGAGGTTGAGAAAAACTGTGTTAATGATAGGATATGAAACGTGAGCTTCCTGCAGTGTGTTACCTGAGGCTAGGTCAAGAAGCAATGGGTGGAAACTAATCAAGGAGAGAAGAAACTTAGAACTAAAGAGAAATTTCCTGACAGTGAGAACAAATGGAACAATTTGCCTCCAGATGTTATGGATGCTCCAACACTGGAGGTTTTTAAGAAGAGATTGGATAATCATTTGTTAGAAATGGTATTTCCAAAATCCCTTCCAACTCTGTTATTCTATTCTACCTGCAGTTCAAAACATATGCTATCAAGAGTAGTGGGTGAAAGGTTGTGGGTTGCTTATTAGTTTAGTGATTAGACATATGGATTGGTCTACATGTACACAGAGACAGATGCTCTAACCTCTTTTTCTTCTATCCCTGCCAAAGATTTAATACTGTCTGACAAGAGACATTAACTTAAGTCTGTAGAAGAGCAAGTTATCAAGTCATCTTTACCCCAGCAAAAGAAGAAAAATCAGGACTATGGTTGCACTTTTCAGACTAACACATTTTACTAAAAGGTATATAAAATGTGTTACTCTGAAAAGGTACATCCATATGTCTTCTGATTTCAGGCTATCATATAGCAACACAAAAAAGAATAGAAAAAAGATGTTATACTCTGATATCTTTTTTGGCACAGAAATCTGAGAAGCTATACAGAAATATAACCTGATTGAACATCTGAGCACATTTTAGAATTTCAATACTTGATTACTAAGGAAACATTAAAACAAATTAAAGGTGGCAAGCTTAACCATGGCTGGCTGAATACAAACCTAACAGGTTAAGCCAAGATCAAACAAACCACATTTGGCTGTGTGAATTCACAGTAAATAGTGCCATTGCTTAGGGGCAATGGGGATGTCTGCAAAAATAGACAAGATGTTGGTCATGACTTTGGCTGTTGCAATTTCTTTGCCTGAAATAGAACAGAATCATCAGGAAATTTGTAAAAGGGGCTGTAAAAAAAGATCAAGCAATCAAGAAGTTTAAGAGATGAGAAGAGAAGCAGCAGTGAAACCAACAGAAATACCATGGAAGGCTTCTCAGCATCTTTGCAGAACACAGAATACATTTTTTCATATTAGCTGAAAAATAATTAGTGAAATATTTAATTTCATCGCTTAATAAAAGGATGGTTTTGCTCAAGAGGTTATGCCAAGAATTCCATGCTATAGTGGCCTTGGTCTATGTCTTCCTAACCCTGGAAATGTTGGACAGATCAATGCTTCAGCATTATTAATTAATAACATTCATGCACAAGTGTACATCCCCATACACGTGGGGATTGCGAAAAAAGATCTAAAAAGGATTTGAACTGGTCAGTCTAGCAGCCTCTGCCAATGTGAGGTAGAATGTGAAGACTAAAGGGAAATTGTGTTGTAAAGGAGGATTTGGGAAGATGAAGTCAACAAATTTTAAAGCTTCTCATAATTCAAACTATTTCCAAATGTCTGAGGTTTTTTAAAATTCTATTTTGTGTGAATAAAAAGCATCTTGTGTGTCATAAAAGCCTTCTATAAACACCATAAATAAAATATATTAGAATAAACATTTAATTATAAGGACATGAATGATCAGCAACCAGCTTTACAGGATTAAAACAGTGTTGGGATGATGATGATAATCATGATTAGATTTTAATCCCATCTTTTACGCATATTTTGGTTAACTCAATGCGGTGAATTCCTGCTTCCTATTTTCCCCACAGCAATTGAGTGAGAGTCACCCAGATTAATGGAATATTTTTCTTGTTGTTTCTTTGGTGCTGAGCATCTGGAAAATGACAGTAGTAAACTGGACAGACTCCTATATGATATAATGAAAGTATTGTGAGACCTGACCCAATTTGATTGGTTAGATTTAGATGTAGATTTATTGGATTTCTATACCGCCCCTCTCCCGAAGGACTCGGGGCGGTGTACAGCCATATAAAAACAAGAAATACAGAAGTTAAAATACAATTTAAAATAAATGGGTCAAAACAGACTTCAACTCAACCCGGCCAAGACCGAGTGGCTGTGGTTTCCTGTGCCCAGATACAGCCAGCTTACTCCATCGCTGGCCGTGGGGGGGGGGATTCTGTCCCCCATGGAAAGGTGTCCTCCTGGATGCACAGCTGTCGTTGGATGATCCTATTGCAGCTGTCTCCAGGGGGGCTTTCTATCAGGTCTGCAGGATCTCCCAGTTGTGGCCCTTTCTGGATCGGGGAGCTCTTCACACAGTCACTTCTGCCCTTGTGACTCCCGCCTAGATTATGCCAATGCTCTCTACATGGGGCTCCCCTTGAAGAGCATCCGGAGGCTGCAGTTGGTACAGAATTCGGCTGTGCGGGTAATTGTGGGCGCTCCTCGGAGCTCCCATGTTACACCTTTCCTGCACGAGCTGCACTGGCTTCCTGTGGCCTTCCGGGTGCAATTCAAGGTGTTGGTGCTTACCTTTAAAGCGCTCCATGGCTTGGGACCCGGGTACTTACGGGACCGCCTGTTGCCACCTCCAGCCAACCGGTGCGTTCCCACAGGGCAGGCCTCCACGGGGTTCCACTGTCGGGACGGTGTCATCTGACAGCCCCGAGGGTATGAGCCTTCACTGTGGCTACGCCCTCCCTGTGGAACGAATTGCCCCTGGAGATCCGGACCATCGCCGACCTGTGGACCTTCCGGCGTGTATTAAAAACTCATCTCTTCCAGCAGATTACCTTTTGTTTATAACAGATCAGCAAGTTACTGAGAGGGGCATACATTTAACTTAGATCAACATTTTTTTGAACTTGACAACTTTAAAATGTGTGAACGTCAACTCCCAGGATTCCATCATGCTGGGGGATTCTTAAGGTTGCCAGGTTTGAAAAACACTGATTTAGACCATGAGTGTTGCAGTGGAGTGGATGATGACCTCACAATGTCTCTAGAGAATATTTCCATCCTATTTTGTGGGGCAGGATCAAAGGAGTACATTAGATGCTCTCTTAAAACTCTCCCAAAATAAGAAAAATGGCTCGAATTCGTAGGAGCTTATGAATGTTTAAAGAGGCGTAATGGTAAGGCCTTACAAAGATTAAGGCACACATTTCATTTCTTAACAGAAGAAACAAAAGAAGAAACAAAGGACGCATGTTTCATTTCCAGCATGGCAAAATTATTATAAAGTTGGTCACATGCACGCCGGGCTGCTTGTGGGGGAGGGGAGGGGAGGGGAGAGATGCTGGAGGTTGCTGGGGGCCCATGAACTCTGGATCACCTATCCCTGGTTTACAAAGACACAGGTGCCACCTTTTCTAAATGTTCTCATTTCAATCACTCGAGTCTTGCCAATTCATGTTAAGGTCATGATGTTATTCATCTGTCCAAATTCAGTACCAGGTATCTGACTGGCTGCTTACACGTGTATGATTCTGAAATCTAATACTGTCTACATTTGAAAACCCTGCAAAAAAAAAAAAAAAAAGCCAGCAGTCATGAATTGTAACCATAGGCACATTCCAGGCCACATCCAGATCCAAGACCTATGCCAATCTCAGATCAGTGGCATCCCCATTTCTCTGTAATGCTGCGGTATGGCTCTTTGGAAAGGTCTGCCCACAATGTTTAAACTCAAGTTCAGCTTGGCAACATTTTCTCTGGAACTATGAGTGGGTAGTACCCCAATAATGTGAACTTCAACTTATGTCGCCCCCTGCAATTTCTCTTCTTGCCCCTGTGGGTAAATGCCCTTCTACCATCCCCCATCTCATCTTCCTCAGCCTCTCAAGGCCTGAGTTTATAACTCTGCCCTCAAAAAGATCAAATTATGTTTTTTTCTCCACCCCACCCCTCCTTGTTATGAAACCAAGAGGAACATGTTCTTGGCTGACTGCCTGGGGGAAGACGGAGGGGTTCACTTCCCATAAGGAAGATGGAAGAGACAGGTACTCTTCATTTAATGACTGACTTGTATAGCAACACTTGCAGTGATGAAAAAGCCACTTCAAAACTGATCCTTGGATCTGTAACCTTTGCAGGGCTGTGAAGCCAAGAAAAGCTGAAGTAATATGGTAAGCACAGTTATGGTTCCACTTAGCGACCGCTTCACCTTAACAACCGAGTTGCCGATGCGAACTGTGGTCACTAAACAGAGACTATCTGCATTCCTTGCTCATTTGCAGGAGTGGCCATGACACCGTTTCTGGGAAGCGGAGTTACTCTTTTCTTGCTCTGTCAAAACTTACTGGTTGCCAGCCACTCCCCGTCTCCTCCTTGAAATGGCCTCCTGCTGTCTTGACACCCCTCAAATTCCGCCGTGCTTGCTTGGGCCAATTCCTCCCTCGCACCCCCACCCCGTCCCCAAGAGGAAAGCAAGTTTGTGTGCAACTTGTGTGGTTCCTCTTTGCAGCCGCTCGCAGGCTCCACTCAACCTGCCTCACATCCCGGCATGCTCGTTTTGCCATGTTTTGCAACTCTGTCCCGCAGCTGCAGAAGAACCAAAAGAAGAAAAGGGGGGGGGGCAGAGGGTGGAGGGAAAGTCTCTGTTCATTCAGAAGCAGAATTCACATCCGTCCAGACAGGCCATCTGGAGCGATCCAGAGCCAAATGGAAAAAGAGAGAAAGCCACTTGAGAGGCAGAAAAGCAAGATGGAGACCCGTGAAGCTGGGCCCACAAAAGGCAGGGCTGTTTCTAATTGAGGGCACTTCTGTTGCTTTTTGGTCAGTGACCTGAGGAGTTCTGCCAGGCACATAACAGCTGGATGTGCAAACATCTGGCTGAGGTCTCTCACAGTCTGGCCTCTTCAGAGATGGTGCGCCATCAAGCTGTATGTTACTGACGGAGCAAGCCAATATGCTTTGTACAGTATTTTCCTTTGCAATAGTTGTTTGCTTTTGCCTCGCCCTTTCAAAACTTGTAAAGGTCTGCATGGGTGTAGAGACAGTATCTCATTCCCAAAGTTGGAAGGAAGGAAACCTTTCAGGACAATTTGCATATTTGGTGTGGCAGTGTGTGGCAGCCATTTTCCATTTCAGAGAAGCCAAAAGGCCCAGGCCCATGCCAGGGTCACAAAATGTTCAAATAAGAAAACACAGGACTCAAAATGATACTGGCACTTCTCTTGTAACCTGCCAAGCTTCATTTCCCCACTTGAAAATGGAAAAGTTCTCCATTTTTGACAGCTCCTTAAAAATTGGAAGGTGGCGTTTTACAAAAAGAAATAAGGTCTTGTAACGGTAGCATATTCATTATAGGCAGGCCTCACAGAAAAAGCTTAGGAAAGGTAAAATGGCAGGAGGTTGAAAGCTTGGGTTAGATTTGCACAACGCATTGATTATGGCTGCATTCATATAACATGCTGCACTCGGTTAGGTTTAACTTACTCTGTGTGTGCGTGTGCGTGTGCGTGTGTGTGCAGATCAGAAGAGTCAAGATGGCAGCTTAATGCAATCAAAGCATTTTGACGTGCCCTTTTGACATGTGACATGTCAATTGCATGTTCACAAACACCTTCTTCTCCCATGTGGCTCAATCCGTTATATGAACCCAGCATGGTCACCCACAGCTCCTGTTGTTTGATATTTCAGTGCACAAAATAGCAGTGTCCCATCATACCACAAAATCCACCCCTTTGGGACACACATACGCAAAACGAGTGAGGTCTGTAGAAGCAGTCCTCAACTTACAACCAAAATTGGGACCATGTCCATTGCTAAGCAAGGCAGTTGTTAAGTGAGTCACACCCACTTTTAACCACCCTTTTTGCCACAGTTAAGTAAATCAGTGCAGGTGTTAAGTAAATCATGAGGTCCTTAAGCGAAATGCAGCTTTCTCCAGTCACTTTGCTTATCAGAAGTTAACCGGGAAGATTGTACACCGCAATCATATAACTCTAGGACATTGCAACCGTCATAAATACATGCCAGTTGCCAAGCACCCAAATTTTGATCATGTGACTATAGGGATGCTGCAATAGTTATAAGTGTGAGGGCTGGTCATGAGTCCCTTTTTTTCAATACCATTATATCATTGTAACAGTTGCTAAATGAATGTTTGTATATTGAGGATTATCTGTATTGTATTGACACCCCCCCAAAAAAAAAGATTGCTCAAACCTAGTTTTTTTTTATCAGCAGGGGTGGAATCCGATCAGTTTTGCTACTGGTTTGGTGTGTGCACATGCGCACCAAATGTGCTGCAGCGTAGCTCTTTAAACTTTTAGAGGCACCAGAGGCAGCAGGGATCATCAGGAAGGCTCCGTAGATATGCCAAATAGTTGATTAAGGTAAGTAAGAAAAAAAAAACAAAAAAAACGAAGCTTGTATAAGGAAGGATAAGGGCAGGAGCAGGTGGGTGGTGCCAATTTCAAATTGCCACTACCGGTTCGGGCGATGTGGTGCGATCTGGCTGAATTTCACCACTGTTTATCAGGTTATGTTTCAGTGCCTTGGGAAAACCCAGATAATAGCTAATTCAATAATCAATGTACTGTAAGTATGTGGGGCAAGCAACTCAAGAGAAACTGGATGGGAACCATATTGCCTTCTGGAGCAATTTTTGTAACTGGCAACTACCACCATTTTGAGTACAAGCAAACCTCTCATGACACCCATTTGGTAAGACCACCTTTGCCATGTTTTCCAAATTCTAGTTGTCCTCACTGGTCCAAAAAGATAATAATACCCTGCATTCCCTTTCCCCCCAGCCTTCCCTGTCCTCATCAGCTACCCCAGCAGCTTTCAATTTGATGATTGCTTTCCCCCCACTAAAAAAAAAGACTGTTTGTTTTTACAATTATTCAACAATGAAACAAAACAAATCTTTGACGTACCTCCCACAGTGATTTTTAAGAGACAACAAAAGCATCCAAGGAACATGTCACTCAGTGTTGCTTTCACACGGCTAAGAGTCTCAACTGGAGTGCCACAGAGCTAAGTCCTGGCTTTGTGCTGTTTTTATCAATGACCTGAATAAGGAAGTTAAAGAGACACTGAAAAACTTCGTAGATGACAGTAATTGGGAGGGGTGGCTAATGTTGGCTGGGGACTTCTGGGAGTTGAAGTCCACTCATTTTCAACTTGCCAACGTTGAAAGCCACTGCTTTAGGTGAATCAGGAAAGATTCACAGAGATCTAAGCTGACTTTAATTGTGATATGAAATGAGTAGGATGGGATTTAACAGGGAGGATTGTGTGTATATCTGGATAGCATAAAATGTAAGGCACAAGTAAAGGATGGCTTGGCAATAGGAAATGTGAAAGGAATCTGTCTTCCCTTGTCAATCACAAATCAAACATGAGCCAGAAACATCAGGCAGTAGCTAAAATGACAAAAGGTACCTTGGGATGCATTAACAAAAGCAGAGAGTCCAGATCAGGGGAAGTAACTCTGTCCTCATCAGACCCCATTTAGAATCCTGTTTTCAGCACTCCAGTTTAGACAGGAAAGTGATAAATTGGAGCAAGTTCTGAAACCACACCTTATAAGGAATGATTACAAGATTCAGGTACATTTTAGCCTGCATAAAAGATGACTAAGGGGAAATATGATAGTAATCTTCAATATATGAAGGACTGTCACACAAACACTGGCTTCAAATGGCGGCTTAGAAAAATGGATTAAAGCAGTGTTTCTCCACTTTGGCAACTTGAAGATGTGCAGACTTCAACTCCCAGAATCTCCTAGTGATCATGCTGTCTGGGGAATTCTGGGAGTTGAAGTCCATACATCTTTAAGATATCAAGATTGAGAAATACTGGGTTAAAGTTAAAAGGGAGAGGGCTCGGGATTGGTATCAGCAGGAACTTGCTGACTGAACAACCTCTCAGTCAGTGGAATGAGCTGCCAAGTGAAGTAATATGTTCCCTGTTAGAAGTCTTAAAACCACGTCTGGGTTAGCCATATTCTCAAGAGGTGCTTTTTAAAGTATGATCCCGGGGTCTCCCAAGATTTTCCTAGGAGTCCACAAAATTAAATGGCTATATTGTTAAGGGGTCAAATATTTTTCTTTTGTATGTATTTTGAATTAGACCTTTTAATTTTTTTTTTTAAATTAAATCGTAATATGTTTGAATTGTGAGCTATCCAGAGTTATTTCATGAGCTGAATGGCTATAGAAATCAAATAAATAAACGAATAAATGCATAAATAAGTACTTCACTTCTGCTTCCTGGATTTGAGAAAATGAGGAAGGAGAAAATAGAAGGGCCATTCAATTATCCAATGGAAAAACATGTGGGGGGAAAAATCAGTGTTCCAGCCTAAGGCTGCAAAATTCCAGATAATTACTAAGTGGAGGCAAAGAATTCATGCTTTTTGCATCTCTTTGGCATCATCTAGTGGTCATCCAGATTTTGGCAGCCCCAGCCCTACTCCAGCTACAACTGTGTCTCTTGTCCTTGTTCTTTTCTTATTGACTTAACTCTGGCAATAAGAACGAATGAAAAAAACAGCTGGGGACTCTTGTCAGATGAGAGGCCAACTTGCTGTTCCATTTAGTCCCAATAAACAAGGAGAGAAATGACAAAAGGTCATAGATCTTGGAATTCAAGAGGAAGTGAAAAAAACTCCTAGGTTGAGAAGCATGAAAAGCACTTGTCCTAATGCTCCTGTCCCTGCGCTGTTCCCTCTAGAGCAGTGGTGGCAAACCTTTTACTTACCGAGTGCTGAAAAGTACGCACTTTGCATGTGATATCTGTACTTGTGTGTGGCTCCTCCACGTGTGCTGCATGTGCAACCGCACCATCTGTGCATGCATGCAGCTTTTGCATGTGCAATGCACTCAAGCTGCACCCAGGCACTCACGCGCACATGAGCAATTGCGTGTGCATGTGCAGAAGAGTTCCGAAGACCTGCTGGATTTCCTGCTGCAATCGCGTACATGCTCAGTGGAGGCCTGAAGACTAGCTGGGTCTCTGCAATCACACATGTATACATGCGCAATTGCATGTGCATGCTCAACTGGAGGTAAGTTGGCTGACAGCTTGTGTGCCCAGCAAAATGGCTCTGCGTGCCACCTGTGGCACCCGTGTCATAGGTTCGCTATCACGGCTCTAGGGCAATATTTCCCAATCTCCACAACATGCATTTCAGCTCCCCAAATTCCCCAACCTAAAGCTAGAAATTCCAAATCAGCCTCATTTATGAAGATCTCTAGAAATTCCAAAATACTGTGGGACACAGAGGTGCAGTGTTGACCGTAAGTCAATGTGTAATCTATGTGAAAAAAGGGCCTTAATTTTTATCTTATCATTCTCTTAGCAGGTGTGCATACCTTAAGCAAAGCATTGTGCTGGCATCATCTATCATTTTATCAATAGCAATAGCACTTAGACTTACAGTATATACTGCTTTATACTGTTTTACAGCCCTCTAAGTGGTTTACAGAGTCAGCATATTGCCCCCAACAATCTGGGTCCTCATTTTACCCACCTCAGAAGGATGGAAGGCTGAGTCAACCTTGAGCCTGGTGGGATTTGAACTGGCAGAAAGCAGTAGTACTGCTATACTGCAGTACTACACTTTAACCACTGCACCACTGAGGCGCTATACCACTCCATAGTGCCTTACAGCACTCTCTAAGCAGTTTACAGAATTAATATATTGCCTCCAATAATCTGAGGCCCTATTTTACCAGCCACAGAAAGAGGGAAGGCTGAGTCAACCTTGAACTAGTCAGGATCGAACTCCTGGCAATGAGCAGTGAGTTAGCCTGCAATACTGCCTTCTAACCACTGCGCCACCACAGCTCTTATGATGATTCAGTAGCACATTCAAAGCTCTACCCATTTTTAAAATCCTTGCAGGAACCTTAATATCTTCATGAGTATACAGAAAGGTGCTTTTTAAAAATGTTTCTGAGATTTTACTCAGTGGTTAAATAAAGGCTAATTCTCAATGGCTCCTCAGGTATTTGAGTGAAAAATGGAAACATTTGTGGAGCAAAAGGATGGAATGGTTTTGTTTGTCCTCAAAAAAAATATATGGATGACTGAAATCATGAAATGCAACACCCATGTAAAAACAAGAAATGGTGAAAATTCCAGGTTTTTTTATGGGTGACTTCCATTTTTAATTAATTTTTATTAAGATTTATTATAAGTGAAAATCAAATGAAAACAAAAATGGAGTGAAAGGGAAGAAAGATGCAAAAAGAAGCAAAAAAAGAGGAAAAAGTAGTGACTTCTGACTTTTTTCAGTGCCATATAATAGAAAAAAGGTTACAGTCTCAGCCTTTTGCTTTACATTTCTAATTATTTCAAGCCAACTACAAAATCATTCCAGTTATCAAAACCTAAAATGAAAGTTTTGTTTTTATTTCAGTTTTGCATACAAAATCCAGAACTGGTTTCCAAATGGAAACAAAGCTGGATAAATTCTCCTCTTTAATTAGAACTGTCAGTTTTGCCATCTCCATCAAAAGCCCTGGTGGCACAGTGATTAAAGTGCAGTATTGCAGGCTGAATCTGCCCATTGCCTAGAGTTCAATTCTGACCGGCTCAAGCTTTGAATCAGCCTTCTGAGGTCAGTAAAATGAGGAGCCAGATTGTTGGGCACAGTACACTGACATAGTAAACTGCTTAGAGTGGGCTGTAAAACACTATGAAGTGATATATAAGTCTAAATGCTATTGCTATTACCATCCATTCTTCCATTGTGGAAGTTAATGTGTCTGGATTACTACCATTCTTTAAAAAGAAAAATCATCTCTCCAGGCAAGGCTTGGATTCCTATCATCCAAAGGATATATATAACTCATTCCATTTATTTTTTATTTTGCTGGCCAGTTTCCTTACATGCATCAGACAATAAATCCAGAACCTTGCCAAATTCTTTCATCTTGTGATTAGCAGGAAGTCTCGCTGAAATTCTGCAAAGAGCATCCTTGCCTTTCTAGGATTTTTCCTGGGAAGTCAAGACAATGAAACTCACTCTCGACTGATACATGTTGGGAAGGTAGCTAAATTCATGTAAAGTGTCAACCAACTATGTGGAGAAAAAGAGATGTGGGAAGAATCTTTGTTTAAAGAAGAAATTGGCTCACTGCCAACACATGGGGAATTCAGGCTGAAAGATCCAGATCCATTCCTGAGTAGATTTAGATTTAGGGTTCAGCTAATGGAATACAAAAAAGAAAAGTCTACAGTGAATAATACAGTGAAGGAAAAATTAGTAAACAGCTTATAGTGGCTAAATGCACTTAACCTATTTTAAAAAAAGCAATTAACCACAAAAAGGAAAACCATAAGTAAGTAGAAATTTATATACTACTAAAACTCCGATTCCTATAACCTTTAACTAGGTGAAACGATACAGGTAGTACTTGGTATATGACCACAATTGAGCCCCAAAATTTCCATTGCTAAGAGAGACATTTGTGAGTTTTACCCCATTTTATGATGTTTCCGGCCACCGAATCGCTGCAGTTATTAAGTTAGTAACACGTTTTGTTCTGCAGATCTGGCTTCCCCTTTGACTTTGCTTAACAGGTCACCAAAGGTAATCCCATGACCCCAGAACATTATAAATATGAATCAGTTGTCCCAGTTTTCATCATGTGATCGTGAGGATGCTGCAAGAGTTATAAATGTGCCAGACAATCATAAATCACTTTTCTCAGTGCTCTTGTAACTTCCAACGGTCACTATATGAATTGATGTAAGTCAAGGACTACTTATACACCATAGGGCATTTTTTTTTCCATCTCAAATGGGCTAACTTACCGAATGCATCCAAAATCTGGGATCCATGACTCTGGTAGAATTGAAACATGTTATGGCATAGACGACCCTATCCTAAAACAGTTTATGACACATTGCAGAAGGTCATGAAACATTTCCTCTGCTGATGTTTGACTTCTTTTGACTGAGAATTCAACATGGGCTATTTTCAAGGTTGATACATCTCTGCATGTGTCCTGGCTTTTCCAGTGAAGGCATACATTAGAAGCTCTATCATTGTTGAAAGCACTGGGAAATCTGATCAGGAAATATCTCTGAAAGGATAACCCCAAGGGCTCACTGGTCGTCTAGTACGTACATGAAATTGATTCAGAAGCTGAGCTTCTCATTAAAAGCTGGACCACACAGCAATGCAGTGTGTCATCTTCTGGTATATGTGTGTTTTTTTTTTTAAGCAAAGACATTCCAAAAATAGAATCCAAATTCATATCCTGGATCCATTCCTTATAATCAGGAGAGTGACAGTTTCAGCTCAGGGCATCAATCTCCAAGTAGGACTAAAAAGAACAGTGTTTAACTGATGAGTGCTTTCAAAGTTCACCTTCAACCAAGGTGGCCTGTCCAGGTGGTCACTCATTGTACCAAGTTAAGTAAGGCACCAAAGTTCCAGGAAAATAAATTATATAAAGAAAATACAAGTATTTTATTTTGCCAGAGGTAACTCCTTGTTTATCCTAATGTGCTAGTTTCTGACCATTGTTCTGATGCACTGCAGCCTCCATCAATCTCATGTTAAGCCAATGGGTCATCATGTTAAGCTATACTGTGTTTAGATGTTGCATATTACTTAGAGAAATTGTGTTTTGTAAATTATGGGTGGGGTTTAACATGTTGCATGAATCTAGTCAATGATGGGATAAATTAATAAATAAATTCACTGAAAATTGTTGGTCTTGATTGCCTTTCCGGCTCTTGTTTATGTATTTATAACGTTGTTATGGTATAATAACAATACTGTTTCACTGTAAATATTGTTAGCTACCCAGCATCACGGACTTGAGATTTTAGAACAGAGTAAAGTGTCAAACAACTGTGTGAAGAAAGAGATATTGTGGGAAAGGACCCTCTTGAAAAGAAATTGGCTCACTGGCAATACAAAGAGGGTGCAGATTGAAGAACTCTGATTCATTCCTGAATAGATTTAGATTTAAAGTTAAACTAGTGGAATACAAATTCTTCTTTCTAGCTTAATTCAGAGGCCACATGAACTACTTGGTTAAATCAATAAGTCTGTATGTGAATGGGTTGGGACAGGGGTAGGCAATTATGGCTCCTTGATGACTCGTGGACTTCAACTCCCAGAATTCCTGAGCCAGCATGGCTGGCTCAGGAATTC
>JAEANM010004596.1:4065-20590 GCA_017656035.1 Myanophis thanlyinensis
TCACACACACACACACCCTTTCTATTCATAACTGTAGCTTTCAGTGAAGTTAAAGCAGCAGTGATATCTAAAGTAAGCAACTAAAAATCAGCCAAAATATTTTAAAATGCAGTGGCTACTGAGAACAAAAAAACAGTTTTCAACCACAATTATATTTCCATGGGTCCAAATGAAACAGAGATTTTCCTTTTCTCAAGAATGAGTTAAGAGCAACAATCTCAGTTGAACTGGTAGCTAGGATATATCAGTAGTCAAGATCAAAAAGCAAGCTAGGAGCAAGTCAGGAATCAGACCAACTATGGAAGAACTAAGGATGTAACAATGTGTACATAGCAATGTATACAATATGGTTTAATTCAGGCATGTCAAACTTGGAGTCCTCCGAGGGCCACATTTGTCACATTTGAGTTATGATGAGGCCACACTCTCTTCAATTATACATGTAATTGAAGTCATTTAATAAAAATTACTAGCAAATATTTTTCTTACTTCAAAATAGAAATATGCAATGGTTTTGTCGCATTCAAGAATGTAAAGTAATGAAGTACAGTTAGTTTCACAAAAGAAAAAAACTTCTATTCACTGTTGTGTAAAAATACTGCAATTCTCATTTTTCTGTAAAACATCGTCTGTGTGGGCTGCAGGTAAACTTGCAATAGGCTGCATGCAGCTCTCAGGCCGCATGTTTGACCTGCCTGGTTTAATTGATTTCCCTGAATGTATTGTATATGTATATGTTCTATCTATCATCATTTGCTGCCCTAAGTTGTTGTCAAGATGGATGGCTCTATACAATAAATCAATCAATTAATAAAAATAAAGAATGAATAAATAAATAAGTAAATAAATAAATAAACAAACAAATAAAATAATAAAAATAAATAAGTTGCTGAGTAAGCAGTAGTTATGCTGAGAAATTGATATGCTTTCCTGCCTAGTGGATATTTTAGCATCTCATCAGCTAGAACAGAAATGCCAAAATTTCTTAAGCTAATTTCTTCATTTACAGAGTACATGATTATAAACATGATTGGCATGTCAATGATTTCATTAAATAGGAAGCCACTGATCTCATTTTCCTCTTTTATTAAACAGCTTTATGTCCATCTTTTGAATTCTGGGAGGTAACCATGTTTTGTTCCTGCTTAATTCATCATAGAATCAAAATGTGTGATTTATTCCAGTTCTTTGGAGAGAAGGATATTCATGTAATCAAGCGGCCTTGATTGACCAATGGTATATTTTTACAAGAAGTGCTTAACTTGGAGGTGGAGAAAAGAATAGTATAGATACATGCTTTTAGCTGCAGGTAATCCTCACTTTGTGACCCTACATTGAGACTAGCAAATCCATTGCAAAGTGAAGTGCTCATTAAAGAAAATATTATCTGACTACCCCACTAGCAACAGTTCTTTCAATCCTGGTTGCAGTCATTAAGTAAATCACCCATGATCATTAAGTGAGAAATCAAATCACCACGACATGTAACCTCCTGCCACCTTCCCCATTAGCTTTGCATGTTAGGAAAGCGACAATGGGTGATCATATGACTATCAAATGCTGTGACCATCATAAACATGGAACACAGTTGTCAAATGCCTGAAATGAGATTATATGATTGCAAGGATACTGTGATGTTCATGGGTGCACAGACTGGTTGTAAGTCGCTTTTTTAAATGCTGCCATAAGTACAAGCAGCTGTTAAAGGAATGGTCCTTAAACAAGGACAGCCCAAGTATTCATCAGCCAATTACCTCCTCAAGGTCTCTCTTTGTCCTGCTGCCCCATAAAAGAAAATAGATTTTGTTAGCTAGACAGTACCACAAGCAAAGTTAATGCAGTTATTCGGGCAAAATAGACGTCCATACAATGATCAAAGCTGACTTATGTTGTAAATCCCTAATAAGGAAACCTCTAACAAAGGACTTTGTTTACTATGCACTTCCGGTATTTCTCTGAAGAACGCTCGAACAGTTCGTCGATTGGCCACAAGATGGCACTCTTAGTAAAGACTTCAACGTCCACCTTTGGCTGTGCTGAAAAGAAAAAAAATTGTGTTCCTTCAAAAAGGAGCATGACTCCCATTTTTCCAACGTGTCACACCGTTCGGATGGCACTGAGGTTCTTTCCCTGTCCCAGGCGAACTCCTTCTTTGCAGAGAAAAGCTGCGGCGGCGGCGGCGGCGACCGCTCGCTCCAAGAAAGCAAAGTACCAACTCAGCAGAACCCGAGTTGGGGTTGCCTTGAATGCTTTTCCAGCCCAGAGCGCCGTCGCCACAGGCTCCTGCCTTGACCACTTCAGCCAACAGCCCCCGCCCCCACCGCCGCCCAGGATCCCCGAGCCCTAAACAATGGGTGGATTGTGCAAGATCAACCCAGCACTGGCTTTCTTGCTGAGAGCTCCCTAGACTCTTGGCTCCGGATGTGCCAAATATAAACCGCGCAGTAAAGCAAACGAGAAAGTCCAGAAACCGAGTTGGGGAGTGGGGGGAAGGGGGAACAAGAGAAGACCGGGGTGAATTCCACACATCAAATCTAGGCAGAGAATTGCTGCTGTGTCTTTTGAAAAGCATTCGTGGCTTCTTTTCCATTTTACTCCCCGAAGAGTTTTATAAGCAACAGTGTTCTGAAGCTTCCACGCAAAACTTTTCCTCTCCAGGTTTCCTTTAGGGCCAAATTTTCCTTAAACGACTTCGACCACTTAAGCCGAGATAGCTACCAATCTGAAGGTACGGATCTGTGCCCGACTCTCACGCCTAAATTAAGGGGTCGCCAGGCTCGAAGCACGCGCCACGTTAGCTCGATCTCCGCTGCTCGACTCCTCTCCCCCCGCCCCCCCTCCGCCCCCGAATTCTCCTTTCTCCGTAAAAGAAGCGGGTCGAGACTTCAGCCTGAACCCAGCCTTGTCCCATCAGATAACTTCGCGTCTGCCGGACGAAGAAGCCTTTTCTGAAACCAAGCCACGCTTGCACCCCTGATCTCCCCAGCGCGGCTGTATACAAGCGATTGATATTATAGCTGGTCATTGGGAGAGCAAGGAAAACGCTCTGAGTCCCTTGCTAAGAACCTCTGGACCGAAATTGTAGCGACCAGAAGTAAGTTCAAGCGCGCCTGCCAGAGGCTGTTAAAAACAGCTTGTTCCAATGTTGCGCCCTTCAGATGGGTTTGAAAGGAGAAATCTCCAGGTGCCCATTCAGCAAGCACCCTCCTATCTGTAGGACACCCACTGGGGAAAGTTGAAGGCAAATATCGGTACTGGCCAAGGGAGCCATTTATTTGTGCTCTGGGTTTCAGAAACCCGGTTGGCTTCTATCCCATCTTCCTTTCTTGTGTTGGTCGGCGCAAATTCCCTTCACCAAATTTTATCACTTTCGCGGTTTCCCCAGCCTCTCTCCTGCCCCACCTTACCATTAAAAGCCTTCCGCTGCAACTAAAAGGGTAGGAAGTGGACATTTCAATAAATTTCGTTGTCGTAAAGTGGACTGGCCGTCGATTGGCGGGGTGGGTGCCAGCGCATTGGGTAAAGTGATTTCCCATTTATTTAGATTAAGTGATTCCTGTAATTAAACGATTAGGGATTTGCTTAATGTGATTTTATAAGGGCTGCGCCCGTTTCCAAAGCAAACAAGGTGCTCGAGTCTCCTGCACACGAAGCAGACACACAAGAACGCAGTTACCGGGTCTTCGCAGAGCAAACAGTCCTAAATCTGGAGAATAAACAGTTCGCAAAAGAATCTGTCGCTCCAGGCCATTGAAAACAGCGCCGGATTTGTTTGCCTGACTTTGAGGGTTTTGTTTTTTTTTTAAATACACATTAATTTCTACTACCTTCATTTCCCTCTCCTTATTCAGCCCTTTTCCAAGAGATTCGTCGGTCACCATACGAGGTATCTGAAGCGATTTCAGAATCCCTGTCCAAACCTGGTGCCCTCCCCACCACCGATGATGGAGATCAGGATGGCTCTATGGAGAAGGGGTGATCCTAAAGATGTGGCTGAATGAATGTTCCTCCAGTTTTAGCCAAGAAAGTCAGTAGTGAATGTTGAGAATTGTATTCAAAATGTATCTGTGGAGTGGTCACAATCCCAGCCCCAGTTCTTCAGTGCAGCAATTAAGGCTCCAAAACAAGGATTTGGGTTAGGCAATCTCTTAGTAGGTAGGAAGTTTAAGATAGGGGGGGTTTTTTGTACTTCTTTAGAGGTTGTTCCCTCAACTGAAAAGGGCTCCTGCTAGTTGTGCACAGATCACTATAGAAGCAGATCACTTTGCTCTGGGGGGGAGGGGAATCCAATTATTGAAGGCCAAAACATTTGGGGTGTAAAAGATTGGGGAAGGCTGCTTGGCTATGAAGTTGTAGGAAGTGTAGTCCAATGTACATGAGAGTGGAGAAGGCCCTCTTGAAAAAGAGAATAAGCTGCAGCAGGAACTCTAAGGGGGGAGCCATTGATTAGGAGATGGGGAGGGAAAATTTTAAGACTTAAATCTAGCTATTGATGGTGCTCAACTGCTACTAGGCAGGTACTTGTAGAAGGGGATTTCTGCCTTGCTTGCATCAAAGCAGCTAATCTGGGAAACTATTTCTGTTTCTGAATCCTGGACATTTATTGCCATGCTGGGTGAAGACTGGCAAGAAGATGGAAGAGAAGAGAACCTCCCTGGAGTACAGAAGTGCACGTTCTTCACCTACACACTTGAAAAAAATGACTGTTATTTGGAGGAGGTGAAAGTTTTCCCATACAGTGTAATTCTCTACTAGAGGCCCACTTGTGCCTTTCCTCATGCCCACCTCAAATTGAAGTAGGGCAGTTACAACTCCAGCTGACCTCATTAACCCAAGGCCGTAGTTCCAGAGATGGGTTTGTCTTTACACCAGTGTCACTGATGTCTTTCCTTAGAGACGTTTTCTGAAAGAAACAGTGCCATTGTATTTTTACAAGCTGATTTGATAAAAGCTTCCTGAGATCTATAATGAAATAGAAAGCATTTCATGCCAACTGGATCTTTACTCAGGCTGACTCCAAAATAAGAACATAAATACAGCATTCCACTGCAGTACTGAGAATATAGTTAGTGAAATGAAACTTTGATTCATTTAACAGAAATTTTCATGGCTTATTTAACACTTGGGAATAAATTATTAAAATTGTCACAAAGACTCTGCGGAGTCCCTTGTTATAATATTCCCCCACCGCAGCCTTGCTGTTACCCTCACATTATCTCCGTTTTGTGGATAGAAAAACAGACCAGGAGAGTCAGAGGTTTGTCCAATATCCTATCTGTAGGAAAGAAAATCTTATTTCAGATGGGATTCTTTTCTACCTCCAGCCCCCTATCTTTTTGTATGCATTTGTGTCTTTATTTTTTCTCTTTATCTTTATGTATTTTTTTATTTTATCACTTTATCTCTTCACCTCTTTCAAGACCCACTAATTTCACATTTGCCAAGAACACCCAAGGGAAGGATGAAAGCTTCTACGTATTGCCTAGAACTGACGCGCGCCTCGTCCGTCCTCCTTTACTTGAACCTGGGGCTGCACACTGATATGGAAAGACAGGGGCCAAGCGTTCACACGTGGGGAGCGGAGAGAAAAGCCCTATTCCCCAAGGCGCTATTTTCCTCCTTGTCTGTAAATTGCACAAACTTGACGGCTCCATGCTTTTAAACGCCATTCCTGCCCCTCCCGGCCAATGGGCTACAAGGCTCAGAACCTCGAGATAATGGTGACGTTCGAATGCCCCCCTCCTTTTTTTAAGGGAGCGTGAATGGAACTTTCAAAAGAAGCCAGCCAGCAGAGCGCTTTGTTGTGCTAAACTAGTTGGGCGAGTTAGGGTGTCGCTGCTCCTGATTGCTCTGGCCAATGGAACCCGATCCACCCCGCTGTGCGTAAGAGCGCAATTAAGGATTTAACCAAGCCTCTACGCTCCCTGCGAGCAGTCTGCCAGAGCTATAACCAGCTCCAGAGAGCTCCCAGCCGTCGCCACCGCCGCCTCCCTCTCTCTCTCCCTCCCTCCCTCGCTCGCTCCCTCCGCCATGGCTGCCTAGAAGACCCAGCCGCACGCACGCCGCTTGCCTGCTTGCCTGCCAGCCAGCTATGACAGGGGTCTTTGACAGAAGAGTGCCCACCATCCGATCCAGCGATTTCCAGTCCCCCTTTCCGAGCAGCGCAACTGCCGCCACCATGCACCACCCGCCCCAAGAGTCGCCCACTTTACCCGAGTCTTCGGCAACGGACCCCGACTTCTACAGCTCGCCGGGAAGCGCCCCGCATGGCTACGCTTCGCCTTCCTCGGCATCCTACGGCAAAGCGCTCCATCATTACCAGTACCCCTACCAGGGCATGAGTGGAACCGCTGCCAACTATCCAGCCAAAGCCTACGCCGATTACAGCTATGCCAGTCCCTACCACCAGTACGGCGGGGCTTATACTAGGGCACCGAGTTCTGCCAGCCAGCCAGGTGAGAGGCGCCGCCGCAGCCGCTGCAGCTGCCGGCAGGGAATGGGTGTGGGGAGAGCAGTGCTTGGACAGGTCGAGGGGCTCACTGCAGGTAGGGGATGCGTCGCTCCTCTCAGGCCGCCTGGGGACGGCGTGGAGCTTGAGCTTGGTAGAGAATCACCTCCCCGGCCCTGCCCGATGCCCGCTCCAGCTGAAGGATCCAGGTCTGGAGAGTGAACTGAGATGGTGGGAGGGGGAGGGGGGAGAGATGGAAAGAAATAAACTTTATTTGTCGCCCCCAAAGTCAGGACTGAAAGGCAGCGAATTTGGAAAATGAAAAGCGAGCGAATCAAAGGTTTTCCCCTCCTCCTAGGGCTACGCATCAAAATAACAACAAAAAGAGTGCGGCTGTGAAAAGTTGGGCTATTTTGTGGACGATTTCAACCCCTCCTCCACATTTGTGTATCCATTTTTTTATACCCCAAAGGGACTGGAAAACCTGAGCCCCCCTATATTTTTTGCACGAAGACTGACTAAGTTGAAGAAGGGAGCAAATGGGGAGACTCTTATTTGATCTTTTCCCCCTTCTTCTTCCCCTTCCGGTGGGAGGAGGGGAAAGGGGCCGAAGATCTCCTGAATAGCGCTAATATGAACGCCCAAATTCGGATGCTGGTTTGCTCCCACACACTGAGAAGCGCGGTTGGAACGGCTTCCTTGTGGTTCCTCGGCAAGCAGACTCAAGGAAAATGAAGCGCTTCTTTGGAGGCAGCTGGGAATTCTTCCTCTCCGCCACCGCTCACCCCACGCCGCCCCACCCCACCCACCCCACCCCCGGCCTTATTCTATGAATCAAAGGCGAGGAAACTTTTTGCGGCTGCCTCCATGTCTCCGCACCACTTTCTTTGTACTTACCCGCAATCTATACCTGGCTATGAATCTTTGTGTCCTTTTATGTGTATACATACATACATACATACATACACACATAGATGCACATATATTTCTCCCTTCTCTGTCCACCACCCTGATATTTCTGTATAATTTCTTCGGCTGGCCGACTCTCTCCCCAAGATAGAGGGAAACTGCCAGTGGCGCACTAAGTTTTCGTAAAAGAAACCAGACGCAACCGCGCCTCTCCGTTCCCTCTACCCCACCCCGGCCGATCGGCGGTGAGATTATTCTGTATAATCGACTCTCTGTCTGGGCCGGATCTGGCTACTTTCGGCTCAGATGGAGGGAAACGTTCTTTTCCTTTCTTTCCCCCCTCCCTCCTTGTGGTGGGGGCTTTGAACTCTGCATATTTCAGGTCTCTGGTCAGGGTTGAATGCGTGGAGCTCCCATTCAAACGGGGAGGGGGGAGAAAGAGGTCGGGAGAAAGCAGGATCGGGGCTGGGAATACTGCAAAGTTTCGTGTAATCAAAAGGGCTGCTTTAAGAGGACGTGTTTAAAGTCCACATCTCCCCTCCAGCTTCTTGCGGGCACGCGCATCTCTGCTACTCAGCCCTTGCCTTCTTCTTTCACTAAAACGCTTAGCCAGATAAATAACAACCTGGGAGAGAAGGCACCTTTCTGCATCGGAGACAACGCCTGTCCTCCAATTAATTTAAAATTGGCAAGACGTTTGGGCCTGCCGGTCCGTTTCTGCACTTTCTTGGTCTTTCCAGGGTCTCTGCAAAGCAAAAGCATTGCATTTGTTTACATATTTGAGCCAAGCCCCGGTCAGCAGGATAATTGCGGGCCCATCTGCCAGATTCGGGGTAGAGGAAGGGAAGTGGGCGTGGTGCCTAGTTTTCATGATCACCTCCTCCTCCTCCTCTTCCTCTTCCTCCTCTAAGTCTGTTTTTATTCTCCCCTTCCCCATCTCCCTATAGAAAAAGAGGTGGCTGAACCCGAGGTGCGAATGGTGAATGGCAAACCAAAGAAAGTGAGAAAGCCAAGGACTATTTACTCGAGTTTTCAACTGGCAGCTTTACAACGGAGGTTCCAGAAAACCCAGTATTTGGCTCTGCCCGAGAGAGCCGAGCTGGCCGCCTCTTTAGGCCTGACCCAGACTCAGGTAAGGACCTGCGGCCGCGGCTTGGGGCTCCCAATCTTCTCTCACGGTGGGCGAAGCGCCCCAGCAATTCGACATTGGGCAGCTCTCCAAGGGACATTTTTATGTGTGAGGGTGCTGAGCCATCCGGATTTTTCCCCCGAGGATTTTGTGGGGAGGCTTCTGTAGGCCGGAAAGGAAGGGGAAGGGAGTGCATGTGTACAGACGTGTGTTGAATGCCTGTTCGTTTAATCTTCCGCCCTAGGATTTCTCCAAGCGAGATTTCTGGTGAATCCAACTTCCCCGCCAAATGGGCGCCTGATTCCCCAGTCGCGGCATCCGTACCGTCAGTAACACCTTCGGGGCGGGGAAGAGGGTCTTAAGGCAAATTCAGAAAACTTGTGCCTCAATGAGTGGAAATTAACTGGGCTTAATTTCGGCACAGTTTCGACTCAGTTCCCAAGCGCTTTGTTTACAGCCTGGATTCCCAACATCCTTTTCAATGGTCCCCCAGTTTTTCGGCCTTCTCGGGATCAAAAGGGGGGGAGAGGAGGGGTAAGGTGGGAGGATCTTCTTGATCAGCTCGGGGAGTGGGTCGGCTTGTCAGAGAGCAACCATGCTGTGGAGGCTTGGATCCCACATAAAGAGTTTTACATGCACCAGGTTTTAGTTCCGTTTTGTTCGCGGTGTCCTCTTTTCTTTGTTTTGTTCCTTTTCCTCTCCTCAATCTCCATGTTTTCAAAGCTATTTGGGACAACTGCTCTATGGTTTAAATATCTGCCCCATGTCCAGAGACTGGGTAACAGGACTGACACTCTATGTCGTATCCCAGTTTTAATATTATAAATGTCATTCCTTTAAGGTGTTTTTTTTTTTTTACATTTCGTATTTTCCATGCATGTATTTGGAATAAAAGGCGTTTGTTTTCCTTATTGTCTCTGTTGGTCTGGCCCCCTCCTGAGACTGTTTTGCCGGATAGGGGCAAGTTCGAGTAATGGGAGAGATTTAAATCTTAGTCCTGGCAGAAGGCCAAGAGATCTTTTGCCTAACCCGTGTTAGGATCCTTTAAAATTGCTACCTTGAATTCGTTCAGAGCACTTTTCACCTTGTCACAGTTTCTCTGCTGGCGTAGGTGCAAATCTGTGTGGGATTGTTGCCGGTTTAGCCCCCCCCCCGCGTATCTAATCATTTCCATTTTCTCTGAAGTAAGCGTGTTGCTAGGGACCGGACGTGGAGGCAAAGCACGGGAAGCTGATATCAGAAACCGACCGATTAAAGAGAGCGTCTGAGCTGCCTTCTGCCGGTTAAGTCCAGGCTGAAAAATGATTTCCGGAGGGAGGGGTCCGGTCAGCATTTTCTTTGCATTTGCGTTTGTCCGGTGGGACTCAACCCTGCCGTTCCCCTCTGACTTCTGCCGCCTCTTTTTCCTCCTCAAGGTGAAAATCTGGTTCCAGAACAAAAGGTCCAAGATCAAGAAGATTATGAAAAATGGAGAGATGCCTCCGGAACACAGTCCCAGCGCCAGCGACCCGATGGCTTGTAACTCTCCACAGTCCCCTGCCGTGTGGGAATCGCAGGGCACGGCCAGATCTCTCAGCCACCATGCCCACGCTCACGGGGCAACTTCCAACCCGTCGCCCGCATCCACTTACCTGGAGAACTCCCCTTCCTGGTATTCCGGTGCAAACACTCTGAATGGCCACCTGCAGTCCCACGGCTCCCTCCAGCATTCCCTAGTGTTGGCTTCCGGGACAATCTATTAGAACGGGCGATCCTTTTTTTTTAAACCCATCATTCCTTTCCCTCTTGTTTTGGACTCAATTGCTTTTGTTCATGAAGGGAAATAATTAATATTAATTAATTAATTAATTAAAGGGGGGACTTCTCTTTAAGGAAACTGTAACAGGAGGAAATGTGTAAAGCTTGTGCATGTAATTTATTGCATTTCAAAGGAAACCACCCCTCCCCCATTGTTTTGTGGGGTTTTTTTGTTACGTTTTATTTTTGAAGACGGATTTTGGATTTGCGTTTTGTTCTCAGCAGCCTGGACACTTTTCAAAGGTGCCTTGAAATCTTATGACCTCAACTTTTTTCAAGAGACTTTTTTTCAATGTCATTTTAATCATGTACATACTTGTAGATAGATGAATTAAACTGTATATTCTGAATAAATAAAATTATTTCCACTGTGAGGACAAAAATAGAGAAAGAGATACCAAACGACAGGTTCCTTTCTCCCCACTTCCCCTGATCGAAATGAAATAGAAGACATTTAATAACTGTTCGATTCTTCCATCCAGCCCCCTTTTCTTCCTGTGCCATTAATTCCTTTGTTTGGACTGCAGTCCTGTGGCCGATTATTTAGAAGCAGCCCTAACATCTTCCTAACCTTAAATTCAGAGCAGTTCTCTATCTCGTCCAGGTTCCTTGTGGATAGGGCCCCGATTATTGTCCCCACTGGTAGGGCGGTTCCGAGTCTCCGACGAACTTCCTCAATCTTTACCGAGGTCTTCAAGTCTGCCAGTAAGTCTGGTAGGTTTTTCAGATGGGAAATTAAAGCAAAGACTAGCTTCTTCTGCTGAATGAGAGCTCAAGGGTGAATCTTTTCCCAAGAAAAACGGCCTGAAAAGGGGGTGAGTCTGGGTCTGAGTAAGAACCTAAAAAAATATTTCCCTGTATTTGTTTCCTTGTATTCTCTTGAATTTGGGGAGGGGGGGGAGTCAGAAATAATAGCTGGTCAATACAAGACGGGGCATTTCCTTCCAAAGGAGCTCCGAAACTGGGCAGTAGCAGATGGAGAAGATGGCACGGAGCTCTGCGCCGCCTTAGGGCTGGAAACAAAGGCAATTTGCGAATAGGACCGGATTTGGCCGCACGCGCCTTTGTCGCATCTCTCCCTTTGCGTCCTCTTCTCCGCGTCACCAGTTTCCAAACTGAATCGCAATCGGAACCAGGGCAGGGTGGCTGAGGAAAGAGCAGGTTTGTTTCGGGACTCTTACATCCCCCACCCTCAAACCAAGCTGGCCAAGTGAACTGTGCTGGGGTTGAAGTAAGTAACTATCGGGTGGTGTGGGGTTTTTTTGCATCAACACATACACACCCTCTTCAATACTTATGTATAACTATTGTTATAACAATATAATAGTAAGGCTGATAAGACGTTCCTTCGAAATCTCCTGCATCCATGTGACAAAGGGTATGATTTTAATAGTAGCCTGGATTTGGGAGTTGTATTCATGTTGGAAAAACGTTGGAACATAAAGAAAACATTAAAAATTATATCCGTTTGAGGAGTTCAACAAGATATGTTTCAGAACTTGGACACAAAACCTCAGAAAAGGCTCGTTTTGTGGCTGGAGGAAATTTACCTGCCCCTAGGCTTGCTTGTTTCCTCCCTCCCTCTTTCAAATTTGGCTATCAGCAGCAGCAGCCGTAGTATTATAATTAAGTTCGTTGTAATATAGTGTTTCACTTTCCCTAGTTTATATAAAATTAAAATGAGATTGCTTTCCTGACATCCCTGTGTCTGGAAACGTGATGCAGAACCAAACACAGAATACCCTGCTGTTTTAACCTGATCCTTTCTATAAAATGTTCACCATCTCTGCAGTCATTTTAGGAGTATTTTGCTCAGGACATTAGTACAGGTCACCTCGCCTATTCTTTGCCCTTTAAGTCGGTGTTACACTATTGCTGAAGGCTGACACTGAGCAATGCAGAGACAGAAAGCAGATGTTAGGAATCATGGGAATTGTGCTCCATTTGGCATATAAAAAGGGATTCAACCTACATTTTGCAGCTTTCAATTGGTTAAAGATTCGGACTTGTGCATGTTAATAAAACCGCTCAATTTTGACCTATAACAATAATTTGACCTTGCTCACTTGCTATTAAGGCGGCCTTTCAAAGAGCTTGTACCTCTTCCTTCCTTGTGATGGAAAACCTTATTAGATTCTCCTTCAGCTGCCTTCTCTCAATAGCTTTTTTTCGTTGACTATGGAGTCTTGGGTCTGTAATAAGCATGTGCACAGAGATGTACTCTTTTGATAGCCTATCAGGGATTCCACCCCGAATCCTCCCTTGTGCATTTGAGCCAGTCTGAGACCTCTTTCCTCTGGCTAGGTTTTTGTCCGGCATTGCCTTAATGTCCTAGAACAAGGAGAAGATCCCCTCAGAGAGGGACCTCTTGCCTTTTACGTCTGTAGGCCCCCGAGGGTTTTATATTCGCCTCGTCCAGTCCAATCTCCTTGGAAAAAGGCTCTAGCCCTTAGTATCTTTCTTCATTCTTTGGGATGGTAACGAGGGTCTACCTGGCAGGCTTTCTTCCCAGTACCAATTTGGGCGCGTGGACAACTATGGCTAGAGAAGAACGCTCCACCAGCGACCAGCGATTTTGGAGGGGGGGGTGAGCAGAAGGGCTGGGAATGACTGCACAAAGCTCCTTCCCTAACAAAGATACACATATAATCAACGGCGCTTTTAAAATCTATTCTTAACAGACAGTTTCCCTCTCGCCCCCGCCCCCGCCCCTTTCCTCCTCTTCCAAGCGACGCTGAGGCAGCCGCAGGGGGCGGGCGGGTGGAGAACCGGGAGAAGAGCATTCCTGTGGGTGCCGAATGGCTCCAGGGCTGCGCCACAAGGGCTGCCGAAAGAAGCCCAGACCGGAGAGAGCGAGAGCCCGCAACCTCCGTCGGCCTTGATCTCCACCCAGGAAATCCTCCCTCCCCGTTTCCCTCCCTCCCTCCCTGGACACCCACAGGCGCATCCACCCAGCAGCTCGTCGCGCGCTCCCGGGACGAGGCACGCAAGGTCACGCGCTCTCCCGACGCTGCACGATTCGTCTGCAGCTAGGAAACTTCTCGGTTGCATCCGCTCGCCTCGCCGCCCGGCAACGTCGGATCTACAACTCTGTGCTTTTGGCCGGCGCAGGGATAGAACGGCGCTGCTCTTTCTCTACGCTTGCCTCGCCCTTAGCTGGACGCTCTCTAGCTTCCTTGGCTTATCTGGCTCGAATGGCTCGGAGTTTCTAGGCCTCGGCGTTTGCCTTCTTTCCCTCGCGCAAAGGAGATCCCTGCAGTCTTCGCGTCCCACTGAAACCCCACTTCTAATGCCTTTCAATGATGGGAAAGGGAGTGAAGACGTTCATCTCACCCCTATACGCGCTAGACAAACACAGGCCTTTACAACGACGATAGTTTTTCTAGGCAGATACGTTCACCCTACAAAAGACACCATAGGAGGTTTCCACCAGATTGTGGCCTTCTGGAAAGTTAGGTTGGGTCAGCCATCTAAATAGGAGTGGTGAACGACAACTCCCGTTGTTCCCAGCCACCGCGACCAAATAGGCTGCGAGTGTCGAGGTGCCATCCAGTTAGAGGCCTCCCGTTTCGGGTTTATTTGTTTAAAAGAATCTCAGGTCCACACTTTTCCTTCTGGGCTGATAAAGCGAGAGGAGGCTGGGCGGCTTTCGAAAAAAATGGCTAGGTTTTATCATTTTGGAAAAGACCTGGCGAGCCGGTAGCAAAAGTATAACCTCCTTCCTCCAGGCAGCTAAAGCCAATTTTAATTCGGTTATGTGTTTCATGGGTCAGCCCCGAGGACAAAGGCGTGGGCATATGCGCATCCGCGTGTATGCACGCTGAGCAGCTGGTCTGCGCAGTAGCAGACTCAGGAGTAATCTTCCTCCTCCTCCTCATCTTCCTCCTCCTTCTCATAGCCTGGCCGAGTTTAATATTAATATAACCGTCTACCAGAACTATCCTCTTGAGGTCCGATCTTCGCCCCAGAACGATTTTTTTTTAAAGCAAATAAACGGCAGTTGTGACGACTTTCAATCAAAGCAAAACACACCTTCACTTTCTCCGGGCCGGAGGGCGATCCATTTGGCAGAAGTCAGTTTTCGTGGTCTGCCAGACGGTCCGCAGTGCTTTTTAGCTGGTGCGGGTGGGGCTCTTCGATGGGTTGAACCGGACCCAAAGGCAACAGAAGGTGGGAAATAGCAGAAGCGACAGTGAAAGGATCCAAAGTCGCCACCACACTCCCTTCTAGCTGTGCTTTGCCAGCATTCCATTCGGGGCCACCGCGCCCCTTTTTGCCCCCTTCCCCCCCCAAATGCAGTTCAGGGATCTCGTCTGTGCACCGGCGTTGCGGTCAGAAACCTTGCAGGCTCTCCTTGGGACGCTCCCCGAAACGCTCATCCTTTTTTCTTCCCCATCTAAGCTACGAGGGCAGCTGCAAGACGAGGGGAGTCCTTAAGGAATGCCAGAAGCAGGGATCTCGTCAACAGCCGAATTTTGGAACCCACGAGCAACAAAAAGATCGTTGCACAAATGTTACCCCACTACTTTGGTTCAATGGCGGCCCCCAGAGTCCCACAAGAAGTTGGAAAGGGAATAGTTGTGCTGGTTGCGACAAAACATCTAATTGTTTGACGCCAATGCCTATTCCAAGAACACCAGGCCTTGGCTCGGCACCTCACACTATTTTTACTTATAAGACAATCCATGCCTGCACCTCATTTGGGCAAGAATAAAGCTGCCACTGTTACCAGCCTACAAGTTGTAAATTCCCCGTAAGAGTGACCCTCGCGGTTTTAGACACTAGTTCTAAGGACCTGGTCCAGTAATACCGCCTTCCTAGCAACCTGCTTAGGAAAAAGAAAGCCAATGTCTTCCATTCACGTTCTTTCTTAAATATCCTCATTATTAAACCCTTGATTTTATGGGGGCCTTTTGCAATTCTAACTGGCTCAGGTTCGCGGTGTTGCAGGTGAAAATGTGTAAGTATGTAAAACGTGATCAAGTACCTTCTTTTGATAGTTCAAAATAGTCTTTGCATTCTGCATTTACTCAGTGCCCCAGACAATAGGAGAGAACTCTAATCTCCAGCAAACTGCTTTGTTTAATTAATTGCAATTAAGACCTTGCCCGGATAATTGCCCATTGGGCTCCTGAGGGCTCGTCCAATGAGATAATTTGTAAGAGGAAAACGGGTCTTTGGAACGTGGAGATAGAATCTCAAGGACATTTTTCTAAGGATAATACATCGCCCAGGCGAACAATAAATACCACTGTTCCAGTGCATGTATTTGCCTTAAATAAAAGCGAATTCCTAGATTATCACGGTCTAATCCTAAACAGTACTAGAGGGTCAGACTGCGATCCGCTTAGGGTATGAAAATAAAGCCCCTTCTTGAAATTACAATGTACCTGGCGAATGCAAGGATCTATGGCAGTCCACGGTAATCACATTTGCATTTGGAAAGTTTTCCGCTGGGGCCAAGAAGCGTGGAGAAGGGGTCCTTTTGCTCTCCTGTCTTCCTCGAGCGTTTCCTGAGATAGCTGCCTGTAAACCTTGGGAGGCAACGTGCTGGACCCTGAGCTAACCCAACGGGATTTTTTATGCAGAGGGGCAGAGTAAGGGCTTTGGGGCAAATGTCAAGGGTCCTATCGAAAGAATGATGGGGGAGGAGAGGCACCTAGGCTTAGAAGGACGAACCTTCGTTGCTGTTCTTAACGTTGGGATCCAGGAAGGCTCCATTTGGAATCCATAGTCTTGAGTTCAGGTTTGACTCAGTGGAAGCAAGGTGATTTCGGCTCAGGCCCGGCGAGGAAAAGGATCCGAAACCTGCAGAAACGTTCTCTCTTTCATGATATATTCGGAACGGAGCTCCGGCGGAGGATTTCAGGCGCTCGGCGCGGGCGCGGACGCGCCTCCGGAAAGCCACCGCTGCCTGTCTTTGGTGATTCCACAACAAAGCTCCAATCGCCCGCCAGCCCAGCCTTGGACCCCCGATTTGCTCGGTTTTTAACTCTCGCTCTTCTTCTTCTGCTCTGTATCAGCCCTTCTCGCAGCCCTCCACGTTTTGATTTAATCGCTCCCGTTCGCATTTCACTTTTGTATTTTCCCCCTCTTCCTCTATCATTACATATTGAGTGCCCCGTGAAATTACAATTGTACATTTTCTGCTCAGCAACCCATTGGTAGCAGAGGGGGGGAGAAAGGAGAGGGGGAAGAGGTCTAAATAATGGCCGAATTAGCCCTACTGGACAGTTTCAGAT
>JAEANM010004597.1:0-20588 GCA_017656035.1 Myanophis thanlyinensis
TCCGTGCTGAAACCAGGCCTGAAGCCCGATTGGAGAGGATCCAGATATACAGCATCATCCAGATGCTGGGGAAGCTGACATGCCACCATGGTCTCAACAGCCTTCGCCAGAAAGGGAAGGCTGGAGACCAGCCGATAACTAGACAATAGGGCTGGGTCCAGGGAAGTCTTCTTGAGGAGGGGCCTCACCACCGCCCCTTTCAGGTGTGCTTCCTTTGATGGAAGCACAATTGTGAGTCACTTGAATGCACACAAATGCCACTGAGCTCCCTTGGAGGCAGAAATGGTGCAGGACAGGGAAGCAGCCAGCTTTGGGATGTTTATTATTGTGTGTGTGTGTGTGTGTTGTGTAGTACTACATTACTGTTATATGTATTCTCTTCAATTGAAACACACTTTTTTTTAACAACACCCAAATTGTAGTTAGACACAGGTAAGCACAGAACATGGCAGGTCATTTGAAAGCATTGTTTCCCTCCCTCCCCCCACCCTCCCACCCCCCTTAAACCCGATGAAGAGCTCTTCTGCCCTGACCTTAGCCACGTGTTCCAACCAGCGCCCCAACGCAATGAACACAAAGAGCATGGGAGGCGTGTCAAAGAAAGTCACAGGGTTGGCTACTGCCTGCTCGGCCATTGCCACTAGAAGGACGACAAAGGAGTAGACGAAGGCGATGGTAGTGGCCAGCACAATCAGCACGTCCATATTGGCCGTTTTGTGCTTCAGGGCTTTGTAGGCTTGGATGTAGAAGTGCCAGCCTCCGAAGAACTGCAAGGAGAGGAAAGGTCAGCAGAAAAGAACACAGACAAGTGGGAACAAAACGCTCGCTCGTTGCCAAATTGCAGGAGAAAAGGCAGAGAGGCTTCTTCTCTCTTAGCCTGGACATCTCGGGAAGATACCTCCAATCTAGCCTGGACTTGAGAGGCAGGCATCTGGCAGAGCAACCAGGGGGTTCTAGGGCAGGGATGTCAATCCAATTTCAATTTCAAATTTCATTTGTCACATGCATAATTATACAAAGCACAACATGCAGTGAAATGCTTCTTCAGCCACTCCAGACCCTAAAAATTAAGAATTAAAAATTAAGAGAGCAAGGGGAAGAGAATGTCTGTTGTTAGGACCGCAGTGTTCATCCCCATGGCTACTCTCGGCGGTCAAACTCAAGGCCCGGGGGCCGAATCCAGTCCGCAAGGGTCTTTAGATCTGGCCAGCACGGCTGCCCTGGAAACAGCGAAGGACTGGTCTGCAGTCAGCTTTTGCCAGTGAAAACGGGCTCTTTTTTGGCTGCCACGGCCTCCTGCAACCCTCTGCCAGTGAAAATGAATTCATTTCCACTGGCAGAGGGTTGCAGGAGGCCGTGACAGCCAAAAACGGAGCTTGGGAGCACATTTCCACTGGCAGAGGGTTGCAGGCGGCCATGGCAGCCAAAAATGGCCCCTGGAGGTCAAAGACAACCCTGATGCAGCCCTCCATGAAATCAAGTTTGACCCCCCTGTTTTAGGAGAACCTCTTCTTCTGCAGCTGCTCTGCCTCCCTGGCAAAAATTAACAGGGCCACCCTTCCTTTCCATCTTCTATCCTTTCCTTTACCTTCCCCTCCAAATGTTCAGTTTGGGAAGAAAATTCAGACAAATTGTGAAAGGTTATTTTGTTTAGTAGTGGTGCTAGAGGTTTTTCACCAGGAAGCAAAGTCGCCCACAGTCTGTCAAGGGAAAAGGACACTGTGGAAGGAAACTTTTGACAGAGATGCTCAAAATGCTAAGATACAAACATCACTCTTGACTGTCTTCCGAAAGGATAGAAAAGGAAAACTATTTTAATAAATGAAGTTTACCTCTAGGTTTGTCTTTTGGTGGGAGCAACGAAAGAGCAGAGCCAATGCTACCTTTAGAGGAGGCGGCCCACTGGACACCTGGTACTTTCGGGTAACAATCCACATGATCGCATGTTCTACCTAGGCCAGTGGTGGCGAACCTTTTAGTTACCGAGTGCTGAAAAGTACGTGCTTAGCGCGTGCCATCCGCACTTATGTGCCACTCCTCCACATGTGCTGCATGTGCAATTGCACCATCTGCGCATGCATGTAGATTTTGCACATGCAATGCACATGTGCTGCATGCAGGCACTCACGCACACATGAGCATATGCAGGAGAGCTCCAAAGACCAACTGGATTTCCTGCTGCAATCATGCACATGCACAGTGGACACCCGAAGACCAGCTGGGTCTCTGCAATTGCACATGTGTGCATGTGCATGCTCAGCTGGAGGTAAGTTGGCAGACAGCTTGTGTGCCCAGCAACATGACTCTGCGTGCCACCTGTGCCATAGGTTCGCCATCACGGTCCTAGGCACTGCAGGTCATTTTGCTCTCCCAAAGAAACTCAGTGAGTGTTTCATGATTAAACACCAGCTGCTCTTTCTACTTGCCTGAACAGGAACACACAATAGAAAGGAGAGCAAATTCATAATGGACAGCCCGGGAAGAACCTGCTGCTCCAGAAACATGGACGGGCGGTGAGATTCTATTTCTTCTTGAGTCAGGTTAGAAGCCTTGTACATGGCCGACATGTGACTGTCCATCACCATCATGTAAATCATGAGCCCCATGACGGGGATGCAGAAAATGAGGCTTACAAGGAAGGACCGTTTCCACCTAAATAAGAAGCGGACACGGTAATATTGAACAAACCATCATAACTTAAGAAGTTAGGTAAAACTTCAAAAGACAGTATACAGTTATCGGGGAGAAACCATTTTCCAGGAAACATGTGCAAAGCTATACAGGAACACAAAAAAAGGACTTACTGTCTTATTTCCTGCTTGTGGTCTAAGTGGCTAGCAGACCGGTCTTTCTTTACCAACGTAGCATTAAATCCCAGATTCTGGAAAGGAACATAATGTGAACAGGCACATTCCCACACAGATCTTAGCTGAAAATTAGTAAGACGTATGCTACCAGCAAAGGGAAACTGACTCTTCATCGGAGTTGTTTTACAAGTTTAGACATCTCTGCATATTATTCAACAACCACCATTGGCCAAAACCATGTTGCTTTAGAATGAACGATATAAATTAACAACGATAGAACCCTGGCAACAGCTTAGAGCCTAAACAAACAGATGTAAGAAATAAGAAAATATAAGGGCGGGGGCAGTGGGAGAATAAGAACATAAACCAAACTGAGAGAACCTAAATTTCAGTCTCAAGCCTATCATTTTGTTATATGCACATAATGGGATCAGAAAAATTCCAACTGCAAAACAGCTTCCATATTCAGCATCTTCTTTCAAGAGTTTCCTCTACTTAGTTACAATAACTTTGATGGAAAAAATAAATCTAGAAAATAATAAATAATAATACAATACAATATAAAAATAAAATAAAACAAAACAAAACCAAAAACATAGCAAGCTCACAAAAAGAGAAACTGTACTGGCAAGAATGCTTACCTGTATAATCTGTATAATGTCTCGAGGGCCAATGATCTCCAGATCATACCTCACATGGGCTTTGTTGGTTGCAAGAGCCACTGAGCTGTACAAAACCCCTTTGGTTTTCATAAGGGTAGATTCTATTTTATGAACACATGAGGCACACGTCATCCCTCTCACCTGTGAGGGGGAAAAAACTTCATTTGCAGAATATTGTTTCTGAAAGAATAATTTTTCTTGCATGATAAATAATGAATCAGAGAATAACATGATGAAAGAGGATAGAATTCCCTAAAAAAACCTCTCAAGATTTGTGCCAGCTTATCACTGTTTTTGTTATGCCTCTCTAATTATTCTGCTATTCAAACTGGTAAATACAGCCAGGCGGTTTGCGATTAAGGCACCAGGTTTGAAACCAGGAGACTGTGAGTTCCAGTCCTGCCTTAGCCATGAAAGCCATCTCGGCCACACTCTCTCAGTGTAAGTCACTTCACAGGGTGGTTGTTGTGGGGACAACAGGAGGAAAAAAGTATGTTGTTTGTAAAAATAATAAAGGTGGGAAACCAGCAAAACGAAGAAACAAATCACTGCTTCTATTCCTGCAGAATGGAAACAAGACACAGCTAGATAAAAAGATACGATGAAGAATTGTAACTGTCCACCAAAGAGTAAAACTCCAGGGGCGTTGGGAAAGACTCCTGCTGTTTCCTCTGCATTTCAACACCCACCCATTCTGCCAGTTTGCAGCTGTGTTTCCCTGTCTGCGTGCAGCCCTGTCCTGCTTTGCCTTCCTGACCAAGAGAGGGAAAACTGACAGGGACACGGAGAAAAAAACAATAAATGAAAATATACAGAAGCACACTTCTGTTTGAAGAAAGGAAAAAAAAATATCCCACTAAGAGTAGAAATTTGGAAACAGCAACAGAAACATGCTCAAACATTTTGGTACACGGGCAAAAGTAGATATGATGGCATAATGGAATGGTTTTTAGTTATAGTTTAGAGGGGAATGATCGCTACATTCAAGGACCCGTCCACCTAAACCCGACAAGCAAGAAATGAAGGTGGAGTTGGTCTCACCTGTGTTCTCACTTAGATAGAACAAGACGGGATTTCCACGTTTTTCAGAAGCCCTGATATACTGCAGTCACCCAAGGGCTCCCATCCTTTTCCTACGTGATATAAAAAACTGCCAGACATGCGAGTGTCGATGGTGAAACCATCTGCTTACCACCAGCTCCAAGACGCCATCTCCTTCATCATAATCCTCCAGCACCAGAGCACCAAAGCCCAGCTCTCTAATCTTCTCTGCGATACTCGGGGGCTGGATGACGGCAGGGTCGTATCTCACTTCAGCCTTCCCAGCCATCAGGGCAACGAGCACAGAGCATATTCCTAGAAAGAGGGAATCACACCTTGGAACACTGAGGAGGAAAACAATCAGTACGCGGTACAATCAAGTGTCCTGCTGCTATTTTCGTTGGTGTAAAACTGCTTTTCTTAGGACATCTCCTGGCCTAGGCCCAGAGGTGTGATGCTGCTGCTCCCCAAAACCTTGATTTGTGGGATGCCTTTTACAAGTGATTCCTTTTATTCTCCACAAATATGGAAAATGAAATTTAAAAAAACAAACAAACCTCTAGCTAGTACAGTAAAAATTCTGAACTCTGTTCAGAGCATCCTGCATCAGTGACAGACACCCTTCAGGAAAAAAAGGGTGACTTACAGTCCAAGTGAGTCAGGTAAGATCAGTGGTGGAATTCAAATTTTTTTACTACTGGTTCTGTGGGCATGGCGTGGCTTGGTGGGCGTGGCTGGGGGGGTGTCATGTGACTGGGTGGGCAGTTTCTGTGAGCAGGGCAATAAAGATTAGGCTACGAACAACCCCAGAATGTTTCTTTCCTGCCTTCCTTACAGGATTAACCCTGTAAAGTGGAGGAGATTTCTTCTAACAACCGGGTCCCCCAACTGCTTAGAAAATTTACTGCCGGTTCTAGCAAACCTGCTAGAACCTGCTGGATTTCACCTCTGGGTAAGATCCACCACCCAAAGACACCAACTTGCATTGGGGATGGGGGGGCAGTGACCCTCCCTCTCCTTGTACCCCCTGGGCCCCCGCCTCATCCTTCTGCCTTTGCCTGAGACCTGGTCCACATAAATCCCGGGATTCATGCAAATGTTAAGCAGCCTTCTGGGCGGGTTTCTTACCATCTTCTCTCTTCAGGTTCCTCTCGATGTTTGCCACGCAGGAAGCACAGGTCATGCCAGTGACCTGAATGTAGCATTTGGATGGTGCCTTCAGACCCGATCTGTTGGGAACTGGTGACTGGTTGGGATGAGCGACAGTCTTGGGCAGCTTGCCTTCTTGACTTTTAGCCAGCCTCTCCTGGGAAGGCTCAGGGATGAATAGCACCACGGGCTCTGGGCTTGGCGGCTCTGGCGGCAGAAAATTATCATCAGAAAACAACGTTCCAGCTCTTCAACCAACTGCATTCTCACGAGAGGAGTAGGTATGCTGATCTTTCTGGATGCTTAAGCTCCCTGCGCCACCTGACTTTGGCTTTTAAGGATTTTTTCTTTTAATTAAAAAGTAAAACTAATAACACAGTAAAGGTTTCTCTTGTCTAGTCATGTCCAACTCTAGGGATGGTGCTCACCTCCGTTTCCTAGCCCAGGGAGCCAGCGTTATCCAAGTACATTTCCATGGTCATCTGGCCAGCATGACCATTGGCCAAGGCACTTGGAATGCTGTTACAGTCCCACCAGAGTGGTACCCATTGACCTACTCACATTTACATGCTTTCAAACTGCTAGATGGGCAGGAGGCGGGACAGGGAACAGGGGCTCATTCCATCGTGCAGAGCTCAGGTCTTGAACCAGGGCTGCCCACTATCTTTGACCACTGAGCCCCTCTCAATACAGTAAAGGTAAAGGTTTTCCTGTCAGTCATGTCTGACTCCAGGCCCTGGTGCTCATCAGCATTTCTCGGCCGAGGGAGTCAGCATTGTTCAAAGACAATTTCTGTGGTTATGTGGCCAGGATGGCTATACACCAAAGGTGCACAGAACGCTGTTATCTTCCCACCAAAGTGGTACCTATTAATCTACTCGCATTTGCATGCTTTCAAACTGCTAGGTGGGCAGGAGCCTGGGCAAGAGATGGGGGCTCAGGTCTGGAACCAGGGCTGTCAGTTCTCCAGCTGACAAGCTGAGTGAGTTTAACCATGGAGCCATTGTGCTCCATCTTAATCCAGTAGACAGAAACAAATAGTGGGGGCGGATATGCTACTCCTTTCTTTCCAAAAGTGCAGCTGGGTACCACATAAACAGACACCCTGCAGGATTAGGAAAGAAAGAACCGGGTGACCTTGAAACTGGCCAGCCTACCATGGTTGGCATGTTGGGAAAGAGCCCTTTGTATTCATCGGTCAGATGCGTCACTGTCTTTCCTCCAGAAACTCAAGGCCTCTCCTCCCACAGCCCTCCTTCCTCCCGTTCTCTCCCGTAGCACTAACCCAGTCAGGCAAGCTGGGCTAAGAGAGCGCAACTAGATGAGACAAAAAATCAGCCAGGAAGGTCCTGTGGCACAGGAGGGGTTAAATTTGGGACTCAGTAGTCTTGTTGCGTGATGATGGTTGTTTTTTGCAACACCACACTGATTTGTCTCAAGAATTTCCCCAAACTCCAAATGTGTCCCTCGTGAGCCCAAAAGATGCCCATCTTTACCCAGGGCCCCTTGCTACTGTCAAAGCTCCAGGCAGACACTGCCTGGGAATGATAGGTTTTTTCAGGGTGCAAATCACAGGGCTCCAAGTCATTTTCTAGACAACTGGACAGCACAACCAGAAGGATGCTATGCCTGACCCTGCTCCCCTCCCATCCAGCCTCCCTGAACGGCACCAAGGGTGATTTGCCTACGGCTGCTCAAAAGGAAAAGAAACAGCCATTTGCTACTCAGAAAGTTGTAACATGTAAGACTGATCTTTCAATCCACTTTAAGGAAAACGCAGGTTAAATGAATTGGGCGTTGTAGGACGCTCTCTACACAGTAGTGCAGGATGACTCCTGCAGGGGGAAGGTTACAAAAATTGTGAAAACCATCTGGAATCCCCCATTCCCCACAAAACAAAGCAAAAAACAAAGCACTGAAGTATTCACAGTAGGCACATTGGTTACCAATCCTTCCTAGAATGATCCTGCCATTGGCTAGATGAGCTTCTGGGTGTCCCAAAAACCCAGGATTGGAGGGGATCAGCCGTCATCTCTCATATGTATGCACTGCAAACACCCACCCCCCCATCCTTAAACTAGTCCCATTAAGGAAATTACCACATTATCCCACATAAGAAATATTTCTGCTAAAGAAATGTCTTCTCAATATTTCGACCCGAAAGCTAAGGAATAACTTTAACTTACCGGCTATGGATGCGTCAAAGCCCA
The DNA here is from genome assembly GCA_017656035.1 of Myanophis thanlyinensis. Taxonomy (NCBI): domain Eukaryota; kingdom Metazoa; phylum Chordata; class Lepidosauria; order Squamata; family Homalopsidae; genus Myanophis; species Myanophis thanlyinensis. The sequence continues at coordinate 7,870 of JAEANM010004597.1, forward strand.
TGTCTTCGATTGAGTTTTTTAAATCGGCTGGAGAGATCAGTGTTGGGTCATATTCAATAGTCCCATTACAGTCCCGCAACGACACACTGATTGACTTCACCCCCGGCTTCTGTGAAATGAGTCCCTCAATTGACTGCACGCATGAATGGCAAGTCATTCCTTCGATGCGGAGGACGGTCACCAGCATCAGGGGATGAACGGCTGCTGGACGAGAAGACCTCGATGGAGATTTGGAGTTGTTGAGGTGCTCGGCCTTTTCGTGTGCATCCAAAACACGGGCCTTGAAAGTCCCTGGGGAGACGGCTTCAATCGCTCTTCTGAGCGCACTGAGGCTGATGAGGCTGGGGTTATACTGGACAACGGCCGACTTCTCTTGCAAAGACACCGTGATGCCGGTCACCGAAGGAAGCGCCATCAGGCTGCTCTGAATATTGAACACGCACGAGTTGCAGTGCATGCCATCCACGCGGAAGGTGCCGCTCTTCACATTCAGCCTGCCTTCCGAACTTTCCTGCGGGGTCCTTTCCGAGCATTTGGTCTGGCTGCTCTTGAGCCGCTCTACGTCGATCAGAGCGAGCTGGAGCGGTTTAGGCATTTTCTTTACGGAGGCGATGAATCCTGCCGCTTCTATTTGATTCTTTATTTCTTCTGATGTGATGACGTGAGGCTGGTAAGCGACCACGGCTTCCTGATTATCCAGGGAAACTGTAAGATAAATGAAAAAGGGGTTGCGCGGTTCCCTCTTGGCATTCCGTGAAATATTTATCCATGAAAAGGCTTCCTGGAGGTTAATGGTCTAGTTCACTCGAGGAGCTGGAAATCAAAACCTAGCCCGGAGGCTGCTGTTTTCTGGGAGTGGGTGGTTCTGAGTAGAGGTGTGCCCACCGTGAGAAAAAAAGTGCCATCTGTTCCTCCCCCTTCTCCTCTCCTCCCCTCAGCAGCTCTCAGCATGGCACATCCCACCAACCAGCCAGCCATTTGCCACTGAAAACTCCCACGGTTTTTCTGCTCCTCTCTCTCCATAGCCCTCCCTGGTGTCCTTGGGCAGGGCTTCTTAACCTTGGCAACTTTTAAGACTTCGGGGTTTCAGAATTTCCCAGCCAGAATGGCTCAGAATAGCTGGGGAATTCTGGAGCTGAAGTCCTCCCATCATAAAGTTGCTAGAGTCAAGCATGGATGTCTTTTGGGCTTTTGCTACACTTGTTCATTCTGAAAGGGCTTTCAAACAGGTAACGTCCAGAGTATTTGACACAGGAAATTTGGGGGTTAGACTATTCAGCCATGGAGCATTTTCACAGCTGTACCTGGAAAGCCTCCTTTTGTTCAGCTAGGAACTAGCCTGGAGGAACTTGCAGACTATATCGCTGCTGTGACAGCAGGCAACAGAAATGAATCACAGAGCAAAGAGGTGGAATTTAGCTTCTGGAGTGGAAGTGCCAGGATCTGGAGCACTTACATCAGGCCAGGAAGGCTAGGTTAGTCTCTGCCTACTTCTTCCAGTTTTGAAAGAACCATCATCCCCTCTGTTCTTGCCAGTCCTAGTGACTTACTAGAATGGAGGGGGGGGGAGAGAAATATTTCAAATCTGCATGTTCTCAGTGTTTCTTGGTTATGTTTGAAACTACAAAAGGTTGGATGTTACCTTTTAGAAACACCTTCTGAAGGCTTACAGGTGGATTTCTCCATAAACAGAACTGTCATCCATATTTTGTACCTTTTGGAAGTTAACTTACCTATTCAGGTTACGCTGGAGAATTGATGAAAACGGTTTAAACGGACAGAAGCTCCAAAAGTGCTCTATTTTTAATTACCTTTAATTCGCTTGATCCCTTGCAACTTGCCAATTTTTCCTTCAATGGTGCTCGTGCAGGAATGGCAGGTCATCCCCTCTATTTTCATTCTTAGCACCACGTCGTTTATTTGGTTTAAACTTACATCTTCACACATCCCTTGATTTTTATCTCGCATTGCATTGTCCAAATTTAATCCTGGTACTATTTGATTAATCTGCTTGCTACTTAGAATAGAAGAGATAAAGGTGACAACTAGAGTTGTTTTGTCAGAAGAGATTTTCACATCCAGAATGCCTTTGATCGTTAGGAGGTCGGTACGAATCTGTTCCCAGGTGAGAGTTGCCTGGGTGGGAATCGTAAGAAAAGTGGTGTCATGTGGAACGGGCTGTGGATTGGTGTCGTCAAGAACAGCCTCGAACCCCATGTCTTCAATGGCCCCCTGGAGGGACTCGGGGATTTGCTCTTTGGGGTTGTAAACAATGGTGGCCTTCTTCTCCTCCAGAGAAACCTTGCAGAGAAAGAGAAAAGGCAGCTGAGCCAGGCCAGATTAAGGCTGCCTTAAACTGGGCATTAATGTGTCAAGCAGCTTTGTCGTATTACACTGACACCCTGAATGGCAATTTCACTCACCTGAGAAGGAAGTGTAAGGTGGTACCTATGAAACCACAAATTAACTCGGATTTATTTGTAAGACAAGACGGATAGCTACAAGTTGAGCCACAATAAAAGCAGCAAAACGATTTTAGAAATCTCTCACACAATAATACAGTATACATTTCTCACATGAACTTTCTACAGCGCCTTAAGTATACATTACAATCTCTATACAGGACGGTAGTGAGAGATAAAGATTAGCCTAATCTTCAGCTGTCATGCCCAGAAAGTTAAATAGCTGGTTGATATGGAACATGACGTTACATTTAATGCTACACTGACGTGGTGGGCTGTGGATAGGGCCACAGGTTGGGATGAACAGAGCAAACCCCTCCCCCCGTCTCCTCAATTTTTAAAAGTATGCTGTGGGCATATAACTGGTGGGTATTTAACTAGGAAAATGGGCTTTGAAATTTCACACACACTGAAAAAAAAAAAGGAAAGCGAGCTTTAAGAGAAGGAGTGGCAGAATCCGGATGGAGTTAAAGAGAGATAGCCAGGAATCTCAATGTAGCCACAAGTGGACTAAATCCAACCCCACTTGAATTCTGTTGACCCATATCTACTCCAAACAGGGGCTAACTTAGTTGATGTCAGTATGTTAATGATAAGTTTAATGTTAAGTATGTTAATATTTTAAGTTACAAACGCACCAGAAATAAAGAACTAAACACTGTCAGAATGAAATGCCAAATCAGAAATATACCGTACATGCAAAAATGGAAAAAGGAAATGATGATCAAGTCCACAGGAGAAACTAAAGGAGCGAACCTAAATAGCTTGACTTATTATTCTGGAATCTGGGGCAGCCGAGTGAAGGGTTCCCCTCAGGTGGGACGCTCAGGGTGGGTCCCACGCCAAGTGTCCAAAGGCAAAAGCAATTGGGCCAGGGAGGGGGACAGCGTAGTTTCCCTTGCAGGACTCCTCCCAAACAACCTTATTATTATTCTGTTTTTCTTCCATGCATCCAGACCAAAGGAGACTTTGACGGCTTGAATCTTAAGCAGAGAACAACAGTTCCCAACCTGTAGTCCAGAGAGCACAGGTGTATCAGAAAGCTGCGGCATATCCAGGTCTGGATACCAAAATCAAAATGTTTTTCGAAGGACTCAAATTTCTTGACAAATCTCAGAACACGTTGGCATTCTCACCCAAACTCTCACAACATTTGGTAATTTCAGATTATTGCAGCTATTTTACAAACTTAAATGAATGTTATTTTATGTGCCACAGATACTGTAAGGGAATAACACATGCCAAGGCACACATACAAGCTCGAAGCTAGGTTCCATTTGGGAACTACGGCAGGATACTTTCCCAATCTAAGTTTAGACTAATTGCTGGGCTATAAATCCCAGCAGACCAAAAATTTCCATTTAGCACCCCAAGGTTCCTGTCACCCCAATGATTTCTCCATCCAAAAGCCTCTCCCTCATCCTCTCCTGCTTGGGATTAAAACGGAAATGCTGTTCCTGAGCGCTTTGTCTTCTAGCGGAACAAGCACCTCCACACCTCTCGGTCTCTTTTTGGGGGGGGGGGCGGGGGCGGGGGGGGAATACGCTGCACGGGTAAGTAGGAATTTGGGCCCCGATTCTTTGGCAAAAAAAGCCAGGATTCCTTCTGAGATATCAAGGTTGCAACAAGTAGGAGGAACTTCCCTGAACTTTAACCCCTCACAGGTTTACTAAGGTCAGAAACTTTCTCATAATACCTAAAATCTGATTTGTTTTTCAGCAGACTGTCAACATATCCTGCTGCTTCAATTTCTAAAAGGGCAAGTGGACATTACTGGAAAGCCCATTGAATTAACCGCAAATTTTCCATTTGCCAAAGGCAAAACACAGCCTAGAAGCCCCCGTGTAATCTAATTACACAAATGTAATCATTTTAAAATATTGCAGTTTCTTTCTTCCCCCTTCGGCTATAGTATCATGGATTGATTTACTGCCAATTATATGAAAGATAACCAAATTCAGGCTCTCTGAATTGCACATCCTCCCGCACCCCCTCTTTTAAGACTACTGAAGCTAAAACCTGCCAAGATTATTCTGCTAATCTGTGTGCACAGCAGTCCTCCGCTACTGCACCCCATCTGGCCTCTGATCTGTAATAAAAGCAAAATTACTTACTTTAATGCCGTGGACTCCATTTAGTTTCCCAATCTGTTGCTCAATTGTCTGCACACAGGAACTGCATGTCATTCCCTCCACCTGAACAACAATTGATCTGGCCCCTGATGATGGATCCATTCTTTAATCCTTTTGCATTCCTGAAAGTTAGAAAGAAAAAGATAATGGCACAAATCAAACAGAGGCACAAATCAGATACCCCATTTATATGGAAATGACAGAACACCTACAAGAAAACCTCCAGGTACAATGGATCATCAATTCTTTGCCTGGCTTGATTCACAGGGCTATTGGAAAAGGAAAAGGGGCGCCTGTTGCCTTGAGGTGCTCGGAGCACAGAAAGAGGCAGAACAGAAATGAAATGAAATGTATAAATATGCAAAGCAAAGCAAAGCAAAGGGTGTGGCGAGGGGCGTGTAAACTACACCATCTACTTCCAAGGCGCTACAAAAGCTAATGTGAAGTAACTGGGGTTGCTCAAAAGAAGCAACAGGAATAGATAACAACAAGGCTGACAAGTTTATTTTCACTGGTATGTGGAAAACCCTTAAGAGGAGTGACCCAAATAGCAACGGCGGAATATGCAATTACTCCATATGACTAAACCCTTGCTTACATTAATTCTCAAAGTGACAGTACTCGATGGTCCAGAATGTGCAAAGATTTTTATCTACCTTTTGCTTGGTACAGTTTCCTTTTAATCTGCAGAACTGGAGGCAGACCTCCTCCATGCTTATTGATCAACCAAACAATTAAGGATCCCAGATGGCGCAGCGTGTGCTTGAGGTGCATACCTGTCTGGCTATAATTCACTGCAAACCCCCATAGGAACCAACACACTGGAAGTCACAATGTGGATTGAATAAAACCTGATCCATAACCATAAATGTGGATGCGATATTACGGCACGCTTTCAATACCCCTCCGCTAGGAAGCAGATAAAGGTACCCCAACTTTCCTTTTGCTATCACAAAAAGTAGGCAGGAGCATCAGGAGGTATTCTCTCCAAACCCCCCAAAAGGGTTCTGATTCAGTAAATAAGGAATGAATCATTACCTTGATATTTGATAGTACAGGGTATATTATAAAATTGCTGGAATCAAGTTTCCTACTAATCAATGGATGGTTTCTAAAATTAGCTTGGGTATTAGTACTATACCCCAAACTCTCCCACGGAACACAGAAATTATGGCAGAAAAAAAGTGATTCCTATTCTTGATTAGCCATCTCAATAATGATCTCAATAATGGTCTGTGTCTTTCAACGTTAATTTTTCAGTTAACCACAAAGACAAGGTTTCTTAAGCAGTTTCCCCTTCACCTGCTGTTTATAGTTTACTGAGTGCAAAAGCATCTGTTGTTGCATAACAATGACTCTAAAATATTTAAACGCATTTTAAAAGCAATTATAGATTTAGAATTTGAGGTGGCAATTAAGTAGCAGGTGCAAATGAAGCTTTAACAAAGGAAGTTTCCATGTCAATAAAGCTAACTGGGAAAAACGTCCAGTTAAAATGCACAGTGGCTGGATGTGGCTGGCGCATGTTGTGCTCAAAAGGACAGCGAGGTGCTACGGCCGAGATGCTGGGCTGGCCCTTCTCAGGAGGACAAGAAGCAAAGGGAGCGCTGAAAGGAAAGGTGGATAGAAATCGAATACAGGTAAGCTCTCGCTTAGATGAAACTAACTGGGACAGGCATGAAGGGACATGGTCAGGAAGTCTGATGCCCTATTACCACACCACTTAGCAACAACAGTCGCTGTGGCCATTATGAAGTGAGGACCGCACAGGTCATTAAGCCAAGGCCTCGCCCGATTTCCGACTCCCTGGCTGATGATGCTTGTGGGATGCTGGCAGGGAGGCCCGTAAACCACGATCCCCTGACTGACAGATGCTGTGACGGTTGGATACCTGGGCTGCTTGATTGCCAAGGGATCCCCACAAAGAAGGTTGGGCTGCGACGGCTGGAACTTCAGGGGCTGGTTGTAATGACCTCTCATTCAGCATTATCACAGGTTTGGTCCCTGAAACGGGGCGTTAAACAAGGACCGCCTGTAAATGAGCTGCCTTTCAGGCGAGGACTGGACGAAGTGCCTTTTGCACGGCTTCCACTGTCCTTCTGAAGTGGGAAACGGAGGTCGAACAGGCAGTCTCTGACTTACAGCCATTCGTTTAGTGACTGTTCGAAGTCACAATGGCACTGAAAAAAGGGACCAGCAACCACTGCCACATCCTGGTGGCCAGATGATCAAAATCTGGACATATTTGCTTACTGGTGTGTATTTATGAAGGCCGCAGTGTCCTGGGGTCACCCGGTCACCTTTTGGGACCTTCTGACAAGCAAAATCAACTTTGGAGCCAGGTTCACATTACAAGCACGTTACTAACTTAGCAACTGCAGTGACTCACTTAACAACTTTGGCGAGAAAGGTCATAAAATAGGGCAAAATTCACTTAACAACCATCTCGTTTAGTGCTGGAAATTGTGGGCTCTATTGCAGTCCTATGTCGAGGACTACTTGTACACTGTCTCCAACTGGCAAGGCAGCACCAGATCCTTCGCCTTCAGCTCCCCTCCAGAGAAACCTCCTGGCCGCTTTCATGTGCCTGGACTTCAAGGACCCCCACCCACCCCCGTTGGGCTTTGGCTCCCCAAATTCCCCGGCCGGCTCCCTGGGAGCCAAAGGCAGCACACCATCAAGCTGTCAAGGCTGGGGTTCCTTTTTAAAAAAAAGTTCATTCAAAAGGACTGGGTAGCTGATAAAAACAATGGCAGGCTAGAGACAAAATTGTTAGAATTGTTCCAGTCTTTCCATGACTGGAGAAATGTTAGGCACAACGTCACAATTCACTAAACTTAACTAGGAATCACACACATATTTTCAGAACGTTCTGGAGAAAAGAGATCAAATCTAACCAAATGACATGGGGAATAAATCAGGATTTCTTCAATTTAGAGCTGCACAAATAATATTCCAGCGAAGACCCCCTGCTTTACTAGACTCATATTCAACTTACTTTATAACAGGACCTCATCTCCTGAAGATTTTACTGTTGTTTTATAGTTATTGGTTTTATTGCTGTTATATACTGCCCAGAATTGCTTAAAATGGGTGGCCAAGTAAGTCTTTTAAAGAAATAAAAATAAACAAATAAATAGGACCCCTTAATCCCAAGTTTCCTGCCTGATATCAGGTGAAGGTTGTCCGGATCTCTGGGGGCCTGCAGTACCAAAGGACAAGTCTGGCAATGGAGAAAGTCGACTTCTTAGGTCCCAAAAGACGAGATCATCTGAATGGAGCTCCTGGTCCATTCAGGCCCATTCTACCCAGTTCTACTGGGCAGGCAGAAACCACAGGAAATAAAGGGCCCCTTGAATAACCAGCTCCGGTGCTGCGAAGGGCTTCACAGGTGGTAACCAATACCTTGAATTGCGCCCAGAACCCAACTGGTAACCAAAGCAGGTTGCAGAGCGGTGGTGACACGTGGTGCAGCCGTCACACACACACACACACACACACACACACGCCACTGGGGCATGAATTCACAATTTTTGTGAATGACTTCCCAATCTAGGAGTGGGCATGCACAACCGTAAAAGCCCTCCTGACATCAGCTGCCACCTCTTCTATGAGCACCTGGCTGTCTGTTTGGTATTGTTGCAGAAACAGAATAGACAAAACAGTTTTTCAGAGCAACAGGTTTGCTGAATGTATCCCAGAAAATGAGCTTTTGTGGCTCCACAAGTGTGGCATAAACAACATTTACAGCTTTTATTTTTTTCTACAAGTTAGATATGAGCCATACTGATGGTGAACAATGCAAGGGCAGGTGGAGGATAGAGTCCCTCTCCAGATAGTTGTCCCTGCTAATATGGAGGAGAGGAAGAAATACTAACAAAAGTCAATGATCTATTATGCCAACATTCAATATTCCTTAAGGGGCTCCCAAAATTTGTATGTCAAAATCACACTATGCTTGCTACCATGCACAAATACTAAAGTATATATAGAAAACACTAGGCATGGATATGGTGGAAACCCGCAATGCCAATCTTGAATTGAAAATGGGTAGAGGGGAATGAATCCATAGATTTAGGAGGTGGTTAATGCCGCTTTACTTAAAGGCAGGAGGCCATTGTTCTTGACAAAGCCAAGAATGTCCTCTCCTTGACTGAAGGCATCTCTGGAAAAGTGGCTTGGGTGTCCTCCTGGAGTAACAGCTCCTCCTAGAACAGGAGTCTTTGCTCAGTTTACGGCAGCTATTTTATTTATTTCTCATAGGTCCTTGCAGATGTAATCTCAAGACTCTCAGCAGCTAACAATGTATAAAAAGACAATAAATATAAAAAGACGAAATGCAGCTCGGATGCCAGGTGTGGCCCCAGATGGACTAAGAAGCCCCCAGGACAGGGACTGACTCACAGCCTCACCACCACAAGCTTCGCCACCTGCCTGGAACAGCCTCCCTCTGAAGCCGCCTTGGCAGACAACCTGGCAGCTGCAGTGGGACAAAATGCAGCAGCCACAAAGAGAACGATTGTGGCACTTGCTACCAAAAGGTTTCTGAGTCAGCTTTAAGGTGCTGGGCCACCATCTCTCAAGCCCTGCCGAGCCTGGCTGCAGGAGACCAGCTCTCCTGAGAGGAATCTTTGCAGTCCCACCTCCACAAAATTCAAGGGGACACACACACACTCTCTCTCTCCTGGTCTCCCACAATACAAAACGAATGTATGTGAATGGACTCCCTTTTCTGATTTTCAACAAGATTGTGAAAACAGGCCTTTGAAGCTTAATTTAATGAAGATTTTTATGGTGATAGGATCGGTGTTTTCTTTGGGGTTGTTGAAGTCTCGTTTTGTTGCTGCTTTGGTTGGCATTACTTCTATTCATAGCTTTTAATCCTATTACTCAACATTGTCCAGAATCTAGGGAACTGGACAAGACATAAATAATAACACTAGCATTAGCATTTACATACTGCTTCATAGTGCTTTACAGCCTTCTCTAAGCGGTTTACAGAATTAGCACATTATCCCTCAACAATCTGGATCCTCATTTTACCGACTTCAGAAGGCCGAGTCCAACTTGAGCAGGTCAGGCTCAATAAATATGTGCATTTACCATAGTAACATAAATATATCAAGGGTTTTCTCTTCAAACACAAAACACCTGTCCTATAGCAAGTGTAAAGGAGTTAAATAATGCCAGTGTCAATTAGATTAACAACTTGTTTTGTTATGAATATATTGAATTCAAAGCTGAAAGGATATTCGTATATATATGTTTCTCTCTCTCTCTCTCTCACACGAGAAAGAAACTTTCTACTATAACTCAACTGTGGAAGACAGACTAGAAAGAAAAAGAAAAAGAAGCAAGAAAACAGTAAAAGAACACCTATCTGATCTTGATGAATATAAATCACTGGGACCTGATGGATTACATCCCAGAGTTCTGTAAGAGCAGGCAGATGTCATCTCAGAACCATTGTATCATTTCTTTCAAAAATCCTGGAGCACTGAAGAACCACTAGAGGATCAGAAAAGAGCTGCTGCGGTTCCCAACTTCAAAAAACAGAAAAACAACACACAGGAAACTACAGACCAATCAGGGTATCCTTAATACCCAGGAAGACACTGAAAAAAAAGATCAAAAAACAGATCTGTGAACATCTAGAAACAAAGTTATAACTAGAAGCCAGCACACATTTAAAAACACATCATGCCAAACCAATCCTATTTCATTCTTCGACAAAGTGACTAAATTAGTAGACCAGAGAAATGATGTGGAGGTAGTATACTTAGACTTCAGCAATGCATTTGGCAAAGTAGACCACAACCTACTTTTTGGTAATGTAGAAAAATGTGGGATAGGCAGCATCACCACCAGATGGATTTGTAGCTGACTGACAAACCATACTCAGTGAGTAGTCCTTAATGGGTCTATGTCTACATGGAGGGAAGTAAACAGAAGGGTACCACAAGGTTCCGTCTTAGGCCCAGTGCTCTTCAATATCTTCATTAATGATTTAGATGAGGGAATGGAAGGGGAACACATCAAATTTGCAGATGACACAATAGCCAACACCACAGAAGAGCTCAATTTGTGTGAGCAACGGGCTGGTAGGCTCTTGCGTGCATGTGCACCAGCCCGCCACTCACACACAGCCCAGTTCCATCTCCCCCACGGCCAGGCCACCAAGCTGCAAAAGTTGGGATTCTGATTGATTGAGACATGAACCTACAGCTGAAATAGGCCATATTTCTCTTTGCAATATTGCATAGATGAAAACCGCATAAAGCATTCAAAAACAGTAACTTTTAAGGACTCTGAATTCTAAGTAAGTGCATTTGCATTTCAACTTTTTGCTAAGGTATTGCAAAAATGCATTACACATTACATTGCAAATCCCATTGGTTGTTTATGATTTACACAAGAAATACCCCACAAACCACAGGTGCACGTAGGAAAACTTACTTCCAACTAAACCAACAACTGATTGCCTTTCTCCATAAATGTAAAGAAAACCAGGTATTTAAACTAATTTCCAACTGTCCCACACTATTTGCAGCTTTTATAATCCTTTCTGTAACTTAAGATGATTTACAACAGAAAGCCTTTAAAATAAAATCATAAATGCACAATAAACCAAATCACGAAGGTAAAACTATCTTAAAACAAGTATTGATTAAAAGGTTGGATTTTTTTTAATACAAAAGTATTTTTCTGGCAGGGAAATGATAATAAGCACAGAGGACCCTTTGCTCAGCAAGGGCATTTAAGACCTCCACCTGAATTCTACCACCTGGGGGGAGGGGGTCCTTGAGATTCCCAGCCCCGGGATAACCTCAGGGCCAAGCTAGGCAGAAGTCTCCCAGTCTGAATTGATTCAGATGTAAACAGGCCACAGGAACACCCATCCAAGAAACTGAAAGGGTGGAATCAAAGGGAAAATCAGTTGCCTTGCCCATTGAGTGGGGCTACTGGAGGAGAGACCCAAGTTCAGAGTGTCTCAACTTTAGCAACTTTAAGGTACCTGGCCTTCAGTTCCCAGAATTCCCCAGCCATCTTAAATTCAATCACAGCCATCCTGAAAGTCTCTCTTCTTCTTGGATAATTTTTTAAAACTTTTCTGGAGAAGAGCCCTGTTAAGCAGTTAACAGAGCTTTCAACATGTCAAGCTTGGCTTCTTAACAAAAACATAAAAAGGAAAATGACTGAATTAAAAGAAATGAGAATAAAGTGAGGCAGCAGGTAAGAACATAAGAGCAGGTTAAAAGATTTATCTAATAAACACACACACACACAAAGATCCAGAAAAAATAGCAGCCGAGCATAGAGTTGTAGCCCTAGTTACCATAGTAGCACTACATTTCATTAATGCTTATACAGTGGTACCATGTTTAAAGAAAAACAGCAAGTGTTTTCCGACAGACAGTATAATCTAGAAATTTCCTTAAAATAAAACAGATTTTCCTCTGATTAACTTTAATAACCTCTGACGCCCTGTTTTTTTTGCAGAGCAGAGTTCAGTCTCAGATATGAGGCAATATTCCATCCTCCCCCAGAAAAGAAGCAAAAAGCGCCTTCGAAGTTTCTCTTCATGCCAGCAGAAAGAAGGAAAAAAGATGTTTCCGCTGCCTTCCCTTGCACACCAATGCAGATTGGCTCCCTAAATGAAAGGCATGCTTTAATTTGGTTTAATACTTCGTTTATTTCAAAGCACTTTTCTTGCATATTGCTGCATCCATGGAGTTGGAAGGAAGGAAGGAAGGAAGGAAGATTGCAAGCAAAGCAAGGAACATTTTTAGGGAAGGGCAGGAAGGCAGAAAGCCAGGGGCAGGAGAGGAGACGGTCCGTCCGCCAAAGGCTCACAGGGCCAAGGCGGCCTTGGCGAAGCAGCCACGGAGGGACTGTCCTTTTTCTTCGCCTCCAAATAGGCGGCTTCTTCTCTGGAGGTCCCTCCGCAACGGTCCCTGAGGAGGAGGAGGAGGCCGGGAAGCGGGAAAGCCCCGCAGAAGAAGAACCCGCCCCGGGGCCTTTGGGACCGACCGGCGGGCGGACTGCAAGTCCCAGACGCCGCAGCCCCCAGGGGGGATTCTAGAGGGAGGGAGGAGGAAAAGAAAGAGAAAGAAAGGGGGAAGGA
>JAEANM010004598.1:0-20586 GCA_017656035.1 Myanophis thanlyinensis
CTGCTGACGAATCCCCAGTCAATTTGGAGTCTATGCTTCCCACAATGAGAAGGAACGTATCAGGTAAGACCAACGTCCTTTTTAGCAATCCACTAGAGTTTCATTTAAAGCCAATAGAAAAAAGGAAGAGCAGAGGTATTTTGTGGGTCCTATCAGCCAGGGCTGTGATGGCAAACCTATGGCATGCATGCCCCAAGTGGCACGCAGAGCTCTCTGTGGGCATGCAAGCCATCGCCCCAACTCACTGACTGCATATGCACGTGCAACTCCACATGCAACTGCGCATGCATGCCTCCCACACAACTGCAGCATGCTCTTGTGCAAAAGTCATATCCACATGTGAATCACATGTGCAAAAGCCGTGCTCATGCTCGTGCGCATCCACAAAAGCCACGCACATGCTCGGAAGGCACATGTGCTCACATTCGGCACTCGGTACTGAAAAGGTTTGCTATCACTGAGCCAAGGAGTTTCATCAGGTAGGACCTAGGAGGAAAGACTTTTTTGCTATGGCGCCCTACCTGTGTAACATCAGTTCCAGTTAGGAGAGACTGCCCTCCCCCTGTTGACCTCTTCTGGAAGACTCTTAAAAGATGGCATTGCCAATAGCTTGGGGATTCCAGGACAGTGCAACCTGCAAGATGATTGTATGATAAGTTAATTAAAAGCACTTTTTCGTATGCTTTTATTTTGTCTTTTGCTTTTATCTTTTAATTTAAATTTAAAACATTTAATTTTAATGGTTTATGTATTTTGTTTTATTATGTATGCTTCCCAGAGTCATTGTATAAGATGGGCAGCTATACAAATTAAATAAGGGGATGGGGGAGAAAGAGGAAGGAATGAAAGGAGGGAGGAAAAGAAAAGGAGGACATTTCATTCAAATTGCACTGAAGCCCATTGCATGTATATTTTTTCATTGGGTTTGATGGACATGCCCTTGGTCTGGGGAACAGAATGACAAACTTTGGAAAGAACATCCCCACCTTGTCTCTTGAAGCATAATGTCACTGCCACTCCCATATTCTGTGAAATACAGCTTTTACCTTGTAACAACATGAATGAGTAGGAAGCATTCCTTGATCAAAAGAGCTGCTCCTCATTGCTGAATCAAGCTTTTCAAAAACCATTAAATAACGTCCTTTTGTTCCCTGGTTCCAATTTTAGATGTACAACTCAAAACCTTCCTGATACAAACCACTTTGTCTGCTTTTCTCTTCTTTCATATTGAACAGGAAGTTTGCTGCACTTATTTTCTACTGACAGCCCTGGCTTATCTCTGAGCGCAATTGCATCGGCCTTTCTTTGCCTTTAGAGACATAGTGCTGACTGACGTACTAGGAAGCTCTTTTTCAAAAGGGTTTCCCTATTAGCCAGCCTGTCCCTGCAAGAAGCAGCATGCTGAGATTTGATTCTTTGCAGATAAAATGCTCCGAGGGAAATGACAAGGTGTAAGGTTTTCTTAAATATTGAACTTGCCAACTTTCACCTCTACCAATCACTTAAAAGTGACAATTCAGTCTGGCTCAGTTTCACTTCAATTTTCCTTACGATAGACAAATAATATTCAAACATAAACAGATTTTTAACTGTTTTAATATTTGTGATAACAAGCTCCAAAAATCTATAATTATGAGTCATTTAAACAAATATCAAGATAAGACAAGAAACAGCAAGATTAAACAGAACTTGAATATTATAAACAATTCAAATAATTCATATGTCTTGGAATTTTTCCTCCATTTTTGCCTTTGGTATATTATGCAAATTACTTAATTCTTAGTTCTGTGCTCATTTTTTCATGTTTTTATTAACACAATTTTTTACTAAGTAAACATGAATTAATATGTATGCCTTTACTGTATAACTATGTATTACTGGATAACTAGATATAAGAAATACTTACAGGAACAGAATTAATAGAGCAGAAGACAGTCTAATCCCATATGTACCCACTTAATTTCTCTGGAAATCCTTTTCTTCTCCATCAAATGTAGAGATAATCCACAGGATGGGTTTGTCATTCTTAGATCTATGACTGAGTTGCAGACATATAAAAGGACCAGGCTCCTCTCCCTGATCTCAGTTCTACTCAGCCACAGAACTAGAGCTGACTATTAGAATATCTCCTCATTCATAGAGAACTTCTTAAAAAAAGAAAATTTTCTTCACAATTGTGACCTCCTTGCCTCCAGGACCTTTCTAGCTACAAGACAACAGAATCTTTTGGCTTCTGGCAAGTAAAAAAGAATGGCAGCTACGAGGGGGTGGGGAAGACCCTGGGCGTGAAGCAACATCCCCAGCAATCTTCCTCAGCCCTCGCCCTTGAAAAGGACATAGAAATGACAGTGGTAGAACGTTCGAGGCTTCACTCGGCGTAATGCGGCCTTTTGGAACCCATAATAGTTGGTACATTCCGACAGGGCCTCAGCTTCAGGCCGCAGGCTTCTGAAGTAATTCCTTCCCCACCCCACCGTTGCTTCCGAGACAGTGGGGGAAAAGAGCTAAGCACAAATGTTGAAGCCGCCTCCATACTAACAAGGCCGCCATGACCATTTTGTTCGGCCTACACAGCTGCAAGCTCTGAGAGTGTTTTGTTCCCCACCCTGCCGCCATTGCTTCTAAGATGACGGGGGAACAGCAAAGCACACCCGCCAAAGCCATCTACATTTTTAAGAGGCTGTCAACAATATTTCATTTGGCCTGCAAGGCCACAGGTTCCTGGGGCATTTCATCCCCCACCCCCACCGTCGCTTCCAAGATGGGAGCAAGGCGCAGTTGTTGCAGCCGCTTCCAAGGCTGCAGTGCAGGGGCGCTGAGCTGTGTATTGCCCTTTCTCTAGATCCAGAGTATAGTGCAAAGCGCGCAGATACTCCGTCTGCCATTTTGTGCCTAATGGCGACAATGGCCACCATCTTGTTTTTGCACGTCGCCCACGATCACCACCGAAACCGCAAGCAAGAAGCATCTTCCTGGGAAGATGTCCTAGGCCTGCGCCCCCCCCCCGGGGCCGCAGAGGCCGGACATACGGCGGCCACAGTTTCAGACGATTGTTTTTTTGAAGGTTGCCAATTTCCTTCACAAGGGATCCTAGGTTGGCAGCGACTTCTTCCACGGTCGCTGGCCCTACCTCCTAGGCGGCTGCCATTTTGGGACCCCGTCCCAAGTGTATCATGGCAACTACCAGAGACCACCGTGACCGCTCCCAAGGCACGGCTGAGGGGCATTGCGTATCTGGTCATATATCTGACCAGCAATACATCGTGAGCCTCCCGAGGCCACGGATGATCAAAAACATTGGCTGTGGCCTGCACATATTAGTGTCGTCATGAGGCGCCCACAGAAAGGGGGTAACTCCTCATGTGCATAAAGGGATACCACATTCAGAGTACATGCCCCTATCTATGCTGAGGCAGCAGGGTTATCGGATTGGGTCCCTCTGCCACTCATACTAACCTTATCCCTCCTTTTGTTAGTCACAGAATGGAGAACTCAGCAGAGATTCGTAGCCGGGTCTTATCGCCACAACTGGGACTGCACCACAAGTGCACATCTAAAAGAAAGCATATTTCCTCGACTCCCAAATCGAAGAAGGCCAGAGTCAAAGGCCCGGGCAAATCCTCTCGAGCAGAGGAAAAAGACACTCTTTGCAGACAGAAAGCTCTGGAGCAACAATGTGCCAAATAGGCCAGGCGTTCAGACCCTGTCTTGACCTCTTCTGCCATCAGCAGTGTCTCTTCTCCCCCTGCTGGGGAAGTATAGATCACGCTAGACCTACTCCCATTCTGTCTCCAGAGCATGGAGATGACACCTTGGGTGCCACTCCTCAGTCTGCTGCAGATACCTGGGGAGGTTCCATGATGGCGGAGATCAATCAGGAGGAAGCCACTCTTTCTGAGCAGCAACTGATATCCACTTCTGCTGCAGAGCCTATTACCATGGCAATCATGCAGGCGACCTTATTATCACAAATGAAAGAGTTAATAGCGGCTGCATTAACACACAACCAGGAGTGTTCCATTGTCCGACCCATCTACCGGGACCAATTATCAAACCGTAGACCAGTGTCCCCAGCTTCTCTCTTGGAGTCAGACTATCTGAATCCTAGTACTCCATCCTCCTCTGATTATTCCTCCATCTATTCTGGAGAAGAGGAACTCATTCTATCCGATGATGGGACAGATTACTCCGAGCCTCCGACCGTCACAGGCCTGTTCTGACCCTTCTTGTTCAACACACTCCTCAGTAAGGCCAAGACCATTACCCATCTGAACAAGGGGGCGGCCACCAATGCCAACCGACCTCTTCCATCAAATAGGGAGGCGGCACAACTCTTTACAACCCAAACCACCAGGGCCGAGGAAGTGCCAGCTCCTCCGTTATTTACGGAGTTGGTCCAAAAGCAATGGGACATCCCGGTGGTGGGTTGGCCACCTCTCAATTCAGAGAAGCATTTTTATAACCTCGCGGATAGCTTTACACAACCACCCTGGAACCACCAAAGGTGGATGATCCCATCCTGGTGCTAGCTTCCACAAGTGTCATAGACTCAGATGATATCCTAAAAACCAAAGACAAATGGATGGAGCAAATCCTTCGCAGAGGCCACCAGGTGGCTGCAGTCAAAGCCTCCACCTTGGCATCATTTCTTAATAGAGCCACCTTGCTGTGGCTTCGGGAGCTTCAGTCCAGAGTGGACATCAACGACAAACATATCCATCAGGACATTAATAAATTAATAGTGGCAGTCGAGTTTTCAGCGGATCCCACGCTTCATGCCACCAAATTTGTTGCCAGATCCATTGGCTCTTCTGTCGTTACATGTCGACTTCTGTGGCTGAAGCACTGGCAGGCTGACCAGCGTCAGCGGTGGAAGTTGGCATTATCACCCTTTTCAGGCCCTTTTCTGGCTTCCCCATTGACTTTGCTTGTCAGATGTCCATAAACAGTGATCACATGATTCCAGGACACTGCAAAGGTGATAACTATGAATCAATTGCCAAGTGTCTGAATTTTGATCACCTGACCATGGGGATGCTGCAAAGGTCATAAGTGTGAAAAATGGTCATATCACTTTTTTCAGTGAGGTTGTAACTTTGAACAATCACTAAATGAAGTGTTGTAAATCAAGGACTACCTGTATTTAAAAAAAAACCTACATGGCCCGCAAGAACATTCATAAGGAGACTGATGAAATAAAAGTGGTAAAAATTTCCTAAAGTCTGTTAGAAATTTAATATTTTTAGGTTTCTTTTACCTCGAATAAGGCTTCTATTAAGACTAAAGTGTAAAGGCTTTGTCTAACAGTTTTGTTTTAAAAATGCATCTGCAGATTTGGTTACTCTTATTTTTTTGGGAAGCAACAACAGCAGTCGATATATAAATTATGTAAACATACAGAAATTATATAAACTCACTCAGCTTATATAAAAATGCACCACTCATACTAGCAAGCTAACTAATGAGGGGTGAGAGATTCTAACAAGATTACTAAAAACCAAAAGGAGAATATCAGCATAACTGGAAAAGCCCAAGTTTTACAGTTACGCAAGCAGAAAGGGTGAAAAGGAAACAGACACACCTATCCTCAAAGCAAGTCACAAACTTAGGGCTCAACTTTATACTGTATTCTGCATAGATTATGGTTGAGTTTAACTGAACCCACTTCCTTTTGCAGGTAATAAGACAAACTTCAAGATAGGAGGGAAGATAATGTTTAATTCGCCTCTTTTGTATGGCCACATTACAGAAGTAATTGGTAGAACAGATATGTGAACTATAATTTGGAAATGTAATACTGAAGCTCATATGCAACATTGAGCATCCATTGCCTTCCATGGGATAAGGCCGGTATAATAGCTCTGGTACCTAGAGGTGTTCCCTTCACTCCCATCAGGTTCACCTGTGCCGCTGTATTCTTTTAATTAAAAATGATAAATGCGAAGCTGTCGTAGTGCCAGCATCGTTGTTATTTCCAAAAATGTCTGTGGGTCCCCAGAGGCAAGCTATAACTATGCCAACAGAAAAAGAGATGGATAAACTGAGGAGCTAGGGTTTATCTGGGAGTCAGAAGATGTTGAAGAACTACCTTACCGAGCATGACTTTGGGTAATCAGTTGGCCATTTTGTAAGTGCTTTTTGTAAAAGCCATGGGAATCAATAGATAGCATAGTATGCAGTGCAAAGTGGTGGTTAAAATTGAATGAACACTGCATCTTTTTTATTTATTAACTGGTACAGTAAGATTTAATCACTGGATAATTCTTTAGAAGTGTTTCAAGCCTATGGATTCCACCCTTCAGATTAGGACTGGAACTTGTAGTCTTCCAAATGGGATTGAATAAAAGATATCAGGAGGAATAAACATAACATTTTGTGGTTCTCCGCTCCTGACCATTGATACAAAAAGAATTTTTGAGAGGATTCTGTTTTCATTGTATATTAAATTACTGCCTTAAGCAACATATAACTAGGTTTATTGTATGAGTTGCTTCTGAAGTCTTTGTCATTCATTTTCACAAAGTAGGTCTTCATTCAGCATTGTTTTAAATGAAGCCACCCACAGTGAAGAGAAGTAAATAAAGCATTAAAATAAGAAATGTTCAGGATACTGAAGAGAAGAATTGTACGCTGTTTATTTTGGAGTTCAGAAGAGTGGAAATAGTTGTGAGGCAAAGAAAGCAAGACATTAGGGAAACTGGTGGTTTAAACATCTCAGCTCCATGGAGGTTTGTTGGTTGGCCTCCTTGATGTGCAGACAGTTTTTACTAACACCCTCAAGTGCTGTAAAATGGGGGAAAATCATTGCAAATTATTTAGGGAATATGATTGTAGTCCTTAAATATGGTTGAGTGTCTATAAATAGCCTCAGTGTCCTAATTTTGAACTTTTTCTGTCAGCTCCGTAGTAATGAAATATTCATTATCTTTTGGAGTTTACATCAGACTGTACTTCAAAAACTATCAACACATCAAATTATAATATATAAATGCATTTTTAAAAAAAAACATCTAATAGCGGTAAACCATTGTGGGATGGTTTTCCCCCCCACTTTTTTCTCAATGCCAATGTTAGTTCGTATAGCAGAGCTAAAACTATTTTCATAAAAGCTATAGAACACTGAAAATTATGTGCTCCAGTTAAAAGAGAGAAATTGAGTTTCTGGATATGAAAGTAGAGAGCCGCATGTACAAAGTAATATAAAAGAATATGAGTATTAAAAAAGCTAGGACTCATATTCTTCCTTTTATTATAATGGTTGGATTTTAATATGGATCAGTTCTTGGATTTTTAATGCTTCAGGTCTTCCCTGGAGATAGTTAAATCAAGAACATTCAAACAGATTAGGCATCCATCTCTGGTACGTATTGCAGAATATCTTCTGTATCAAGCAGTACAGTATGAAGTATTTAGATCAGTTGGAGAATTTGTTGTTCTGTTTATGTTGTATTGCACATCATCATCATCTATCATCATTGTCTCTGCTAACAAGACTTCATAAAAGTTGGAGCCCAATAATAACCTGACGGATAAACCCGGGCCATCCCTTCTCATAAACGCTAAAAAATAACTTAGAACTCTCTTTACTCTAGCAGCTTCCTTTCTTTATGTATTATTTATGTATTAGATTTTTATCCCACCTTTATTACTTTATATATAACTCAAGGCCATGAACATACATTATACTCCTACTTCCTCCTACATCATGCAAGAAACCATTGAGTGCCAGGGTGCATTGATTTATTCCTCAGTAAATCTAATGAGGATGTTATATATAAGACAGAAGTTTCTGAATTGTAATAAATTATTCTCAGCTCTCTTCTTATTTCATTATGTTTAAATCATGTCTGATTTATTTCATAATATATACCATGTCTAGGTCCATTCTTGCATTGTAGATTTAAGCAATGACACCATATGAGCATTAACTTCTATGATGATAGGGTTATCATGGTAAGTTTTTTACATGAGGCTTTATATCTGGAACTTACCAAATCTGACAATATGTTTTGTTTTATTTAATTTGTGGATTTGCTTTAAGTAATGAAACAGCAAAACCTCAGTCTTGATTCAGAACAGACTACAATAAAATGCTATATACAGTATGTGGCTGCCTTTTGATGAACAAGCTAGAATTTTAGTTCAAATTAATAGTCATACTATATAGTGCTGGTATCCAACACATTAGTAGTGTAGCACTAGTGTAAGTATCGTAATGCTAGAATTCTTTCCCAGTCTTTACATTTTGGACATTTGTTATTTAGTCTCTTGGAACAGGCCATTCTGAAACATGTTTCCAAGTGCTTTAGCGCTGCTGAAAAAAAAGGAATATCTGAGTAAGGAATGCTAGGAATACCTATGAATAGTTCATCTTTGGCAGAAGTTGGACAGTCTTTGTCATTGATGCCTTAACTTATAGCTTGTGAGGAACAGACTTGTACATGATAGCCTAACTATTTGGACATGATACAATTCAATAATTACTGGAGCATTACTGAGAGTTTGGACATTGATATATTTTGTCCATTTCTTTTACGATTTAACATACGAAATTGTCTATTTTGGCTTGCTTCAAACTGTATTGTTGCATAAGTAGGAGGTAGTCTCTATTCTATTTCTTGTGTATTTGACTTCTCCAAATCTATGACTGTTAGTCTAAGAAATATCAATTTTGTAATTGTTGTGTATCCAAATTCAAAGTAAAATACTTTAATCTGTGTTCCTCAAATTACACTAGATTTACATGCATACAATATTCTCTCAAGATTTTATAGATCATTTATAAGTTTGTTTTAATTTCTTAAGGTACTTATTCTTAACTTACATTGAATAAAGGAATTCCCATCTCAAACATTTTATCTAATACAGTAAATGTCAGCTATTACCATCTCTAGTTGCATTTCAACAAGATTGTCACCAGTGGACTAGAATTAATGGGGGAAAACAAAAATGGTAATGGTTGGTCCAAATTGATGGTTTTCTAATATCAAAGTCAAAAGAAAAATCATGGCCTAATTGTGTGGCAACTTGAGACTAATTTTGTTTCAAATAGTCCTGCTAAAATAAAATTAAATATAGGGTTGTTTTATAATTTTTCTAGAGCAGCTTATAAATTTAAATTGAACCTTTTCATTTTATATTTTTTAATGTAGATAATATTGTTTATAATATATTGCTCTAAACTCCATGCAATCTTTCGCACAGGATGAGAGGGTGGTTTTGTTATATTACAATACTTTTTGTTAAGACCATCTTTTTATAGTGGTAGTAAGAAATATATAATTATTAGAATCTGTTTCATAAAAATCAAACCTTAATTCCCTATTTTTCTACTTACTTTTTTCTCATGTGCCCAGATGAATTAGAGATCATGGATGAGAAAGATAAAAATAAATAACAGTCTATGGATTAAAAAAAATAATAAGTTGGAGTGAGCCTTTTTGCCAATTGCCATAGCAAGAAAGACTAGGGATTTTGAAAGAAATATTGTTATGTTGGGAATTGCAACTAAAAATATTCTTTTTCACACAAGGGAAAACTTAAAATGGATTTAATATAAATAGAATGCACTATGCAAAACAGGCTTATAATATTGCATTCTACTGCATGATAGCATGGCTGTTTGAATCAACAATACCCCAAATGTAAAGACTTTAGAAAGAATTCTAGCATTGTAATACCTATACCAGCTGCTAAACTACCAGTATTGGATGTTGGATGCCAGCACTATATGACAATATAAGTTGTTTCCTTAGAACAGAAACACTTCCTCAACTTCAAAACACTATATTGTAGCATCATGCCCTATCATGACACTGTAAAGAGTGAGACATTTTAGATGGCAGAAAAAGGGCGTTGGTCTTACCTGATATGCTCCTTCTCATTGTGCTGAGAAGAGAATCAAAGCATGGGTTGTTTCCTCATCCAGTAGATCACTAGACTGAATCAATCAACTTGAAACCACACCTCACTTCCTGGCTAGTCTCCAGGTTTTTTGGCAAAGATACGTTGATTGACTGCAAGAGCTCCTGTAACAAAATTCCTACCACCCCTGAACCCAGGACCAGATTAACAACAGGGTGGGTTTGGATTTTCTTCTCAGCAAAACAAGAAGCGTATCAGATAAGACCAACGCCTTTTCTCCATTGTGCAGAGAATCCAAGCATGGGACATACCAAAGCTGGCAATCCTAACAGTGGGCCTCTATCTGGGCCTAATATCCCGACTCAGAGCACACCTGCTGCAAAACCCTGCGGCCAAAGGCTGCATTTGTCGATGCAAAGGCGTCTAAATTATAATGCCTAATAAAGGGGTATGGTGTAGACCAGGTAGCCACCCTGCAGATATCCTCTATGGAAGCCTGAGTTGACCAGGCCACTATAGTGGTAGCTCTTCTGGTTGATGCCATTAGGCATCTGTATTCTGTAGGACCTGTATTCTCTGGGACTCATAAGCCATAGCTATATATGCCCTAATCCATTGACCTATTGTCGCCAATGATAACATACAAAGTTCTCAAGGAACCTGGGTTAAATGCCACAAAGAGGGACTCAGTTTTTGTAAGCGGAGCCGTCCATTCAATGTATATTTTAAGGGCTCTGCAGATATCTAATGTGTGCCATACCCTTTCCTTGGTATGCACTGGTTGTGGACAGAAATCTATGAAATCTTGGCTCTATGAAACCAAGAATTCACTTTAGGAATGAAGGAAGGGTCCAACCTAAGAACCACCCTATTGGGGTGAAAAATGCAGAGATCTTCTCTGACAGATAACACAGCTAGTTCTGAAATATGTCTAGCAGAAGTGACTGCCACTAGGAATGCTTCCTTGAGTGACATGAGATGTAGACTAGTTGCACTTAGGGATTCGAATGGGGCTGTAGTGAGAGCCCATAAGACCCTGGGTATGTCCCATGTTGGGTATCTGTGAACCGCCTGGGTTTAAGATTGGTAGCCCCTTTGAGAAATGAACGGATTGTTGGGTGTTGAGAGAGAGAGAGAGAGAGAGACCCTCTCTTCCCACACATCAGTACTGTGGAAATAGCCGCCACCTGTCTATGCAAGATGTTTGGTGAGAGTCCCTTGTCTAGCCCCTCCTGGAGAAAATCCAAGACCTGGGCGATTGAGGCCAAGGAGGGGTTCACCTGTGACCTTGTACCCCAAAGGCAGAAGGCCTTCCACGTGGCATCATAAATCCTATTGGTTGATGGCCTCCTGGAGGCCTGGATTGTCTGGATGATCTTGGTAGGGAAGTTGTTATGGCCCAGGACCTGCCGCTCAACCTTCAAATGGTCATACCCCCAACCCGGATCCGGATGTATTAAGTTCCCCTGATGAAGAACAAACCAGTCTGGGGGAATCCTCCAGGGCTTGGAAGTTGACAGACCAATTAGATCTGCAAACTACTGCCTTCGGGGGCAATGTGGTGCTACTAGCAGTATCTTGGTTCCCTCTTTGGATCACTTCTGGAATGAGGAAAAGAGGGGGAAATGCATATAGCAACCCTGGAGGCCATGCACAATGGAGTGTGTCCATCCCCTCCGTCCCGTGAACACGAAAACGAGTGAAGAACCTGGGCAGCTGGTTGTTCAGAGGGGATACAAACAAATCAACCACGGATTGCTGAATTTCTCGGTTATTTCTCTGAATAGATCTGAGTGGTGTTGCCACTCCGAATGGTCCACTGTGGTGCAGCTCAGCAAGTCAGCTTGGACGTTTGTTGCCCCTGAAATGTTGCTCCTTATGTTGAGCCTTGACGGATGTTAAGTGTGCTTCTGCCCAAAGGCATAGGGCCTGTGCCTTCCTCATGAGGGTCCATGAGCAAGTGCCCCCTTATCTGTTGATATGCACCTTTGAGTCCACTTTGTCAGTCATAACCAATACATTTCGATCTTGAATCGCTGGTTGGAAAAGCCAGGGTGCCACGTGGATGGCTCTCAGCTCCAGCTAATTTATATTATGAAGTAGATCTGGTGGGTACCATTGGCCCTGGATCATGAACGCATTCAAGTGTGCTCCCCAGCCAAAGAGGCTTGCGTCAGTGGTGATAGTGGCACGTGCTGGCTCCTTGAATGAGCAGCCGTTCTGAATCGCCTGTGATTCACCACTAACTCAGGGACTGAATCACATCTGGTGAGACCTGTATCCTGGTTGGTGCATTGCTGCGACCAGATTGTTGGAAAGGGAGCAGGAACCATTGTATGGGTCTTGCGTGTAGCCTTGCCACGGAACAATGCCAATGCACAATATCATTTTGCCCAGTAATTGGGATAGTTGTGCTACAGGAACCCTGGGGTTCTATTTGATTTGGTTGATTAACTGCATTATGTTTTCCTGTTGTTCCTGTGACAGGAAAACCAGACATAAATTGGTGTCTATGACCACACCCAGATGTTGAAGGCGGGTTCCTGGTGTAAGATGGCTATTTTCCTGTTTACCAAAAAGCCATGGTTCTAGAGGGTATCAATCATTACCTGAATGTCCCTTAAGGCCTGATGATGGGACAAAGACTGAATGAGTATATCGTCCAGGTAACAATGAATACGTACAGGGATGGTTCTGAGGTGAGCAATTAAGGCTGCTAACACCTTGGTAAAGGTCCTGGGGGCCGCCGAAAGCCCGAATGGAAAAGTCCTGCATTGAAAATGTCTGCCCGCATAACAGAATTTAAGGAAGCGCCTGTGCACTGGGAGAATGTGAATATATAAATAAGCCACAGAGAGGACAATAGATGCCAGGAAGTCACCCTTCCTGATGCTCTCCAAAATGGACTGAAGGGAATGCATTTTGAAACAGTGGTATTTAATATGCACATTTAATCTTTTGAGGTCTAGAATGACTCGCCGTCCCCCCGAAACCTTTGGTACTATGAACAGAATTGAATAACATCCTGTTTCCAGTTCCTGTGGTGGAACCAGTTCTATGGCCTGGATATCTGCTAGATGTTGAATGGCCTGCTCCATGAGATTTCTCTTAGTGAGGTTTATTGGAAGGGAGCAAGTTATGAAGTGTTTCGGGGTGTGTGTGGAGATGAATTCTAGGGCTAATCCCCTTCTGACCATACTGATGACCCATCTATCCGTAACTGCTTCCTTCCACTGGTCTGCGAATATGCTTAGCTTGCCTCCAATGGAGGGATGTTTCATCTTGAGTGGTGGAAGGGGCAACCTCTCATCCCTCTAAAGGGTTGGGGTCTGTACCTGTCACGGTATCCTGCTCTGTCTTGTGGCATTCCAGATGCCTGAAGTAGGGTCTCTGCAGTGTGTCAGGTCCAGGTTCAGAAGGTCAGAACACTGGTCTACGTTGGTAGGGTGTGTAACGATGGTCAAGTCTCCTGTAATAAGATGGGAAACTCTTCTTTGTTTTCCACCAGCAAGGGATCTATGGCATCCCCAAACAGCCTGCCTCCCTGGAAGGGTCCAGAGGCCAACCACCACTTTGTCCTCATATCCGCTTGCCAGTGGCAAAGCCATTGGAGTCGGGATGTCACCAAGGATGCCATAGTCTCCAATGGGGTGTGTGTTTCATCTCGAGTGGTGGAAGGGGCGACCTCTCATCCCTCTAAAGGGTTGGGGTCTGTACCTGTCACGGTATCCTGCTCTGTCTTGTGGGCATTCCAGATGCCTGAAGTAGGGTCTCTGCCTGGAGGCGAACTTGACTGTGTCTAACTTGGGGTCTGCAGAGAATTCAGTAGCAGCAATCACCTTGTTAAGGTCCTGCTGCAACCTGGTATCTTCTACCGGCAACCTATCCTGCATTTGCTGTAGCCACAGCAAGGTGGTATGATTAAAGAAGGTCACAGCCGAGGCCGCTCTGACCGCCAAGGCAATAGTTTGGTAAGCCATGCGGAAGACTAATTCCGCGCTTTTGTCTTAAGGCTTAAGATCCTCTGCAACATCCCGAGATTAGTGAAGAGGAAGCTAATGCAACTACTGGCTCATCTACCCCAGGGAATTGGAGAGCATCCGATAGTTCCTGTTCTCCTTGATAGAATCTCCTGAAAGTGGAGTTAGGTTTGGCATGGGACCCTTTGTTTCTTGATCACATCCATAACAAGCTGAGAGGTTAGGACCTCCTCACTTTCCACTACTTGGACTGAAAACAGTGAAATATCAGTCCTATGCACTTGCAGGGTTGTATCTGGAGTCATAATTCCTAAATCTGCTGTGGTCCTAGCCTTTATGCAGTAAGGACTTAAACAGATCCGAAGGGAACAGTCCCACGAAAGCCGGGGGGGGGGGGGTGTTTCTGATTTAATGTCCTCATCCTCAGATAGGGCAGAATCTCTGTGTTCCTATTCTCCTAAAATGGAATCCCTGCTTCTAACAGATGAAACAGAAGACCCAGGACCCTGCTTGAGAAGATCCCCTCAGAGGGCTTGTGCTATATGAGATAATGCTCTGAAAGAGAAGCAGAAGTTGGTATGGCACCAGAACGTAGGCTTTGATGTAAACCAGCAAACCCCTGCACAAGGGCCTCTGCGACCATGACTTTGAACTCAGAGAATGACCCTGGTTGATCTTCATTTCCTCTGAGACCTGCAGCAGTAGGGGTAAATGTGACCTCTGGAGCCCAAGGCCTAGAAGGAGCAGAATCTCCCTGCCTCTCAGTAGTGGCTGGGGCAGAGCTAAACAATTGTCTCTGCTGTCCTCTGGTGACAGGGAATATTGTTGTGACTGCACAGAATCTGCCATTGGCTAAGGGAAGGGAATAAATGGATCAGTATCCGATATGGGCTCATAACCTTTTCTCTGCCTTGGAGAATTCTCTCTCTAAGGCCCTTTGCCTGCTTGAGGCTAGCTTCTCCTCAGAGTTGGCAGACTTATGTAAGGCCCTGGCCTTGGTTTTGTCAGAGGCTGCTCTAGTGGATTTTGAGCCTCTGGCTCACTTTTTTTCCTCCTATGATTGAGCAGATGGGTCCTGGGCCTGTTGTATTTCCATGAAGTCACTATGTAGTTGTGAGCTGCCCTCCATGTAAAGGCTGAGGGGTTTGAATTACTCAAAAGCCTGATATCCTGCTGGTAGGGCTGAAATCAGACAGGAGGCGTTTAAAAAGCCATTAATGGCTCGGCTCCTACTATACCCAGCAACAGATGATTCAATTGGTGTCTCAACGCTATGGACTGATCTGCCCAGCAACAGTTTTTCAATTGGTGGCTCAGTGCTAAGCTGATCTGCCCAGCAACAGCTTGAAAATTTGTGGTTCAGCAGTATAGGCTGATCTCCCCAGCAACAGCTTGTCAATTGATGGCTCAGCACTACAGGCTGTTCTGCCCAGCAACAAAAAATACCAATGTTTTATGGCGTGAATGAAGCCTGCTCGAGTCAAGCCTGCACCCACAGACAAGGTGCTGTTCCAAATGCCCACTATAGGCAAGCAGCAGAATAGTCACAATGACAGTGACATGGTTGGCAGTTCAGGTGAAAACTGTAGCCATGGTTGTTCCCATGTGAGCTTGACCAGTGGCTCCTTCAGTGTGCTGTGGACAGCCGAGCTTGTCAGAATGGCCAACAAATGCCTGGAATGCTCCTGTGATCAGCTGTAGGTCGGGCAAGCCCGACAGGTTTAAAAAAAGCAAGCCGCTTTTTTTGCCTTTCACTTCTGTCAGTTGTATATCAGCAAGGCTTGAAAAATTCAAACCATGCTTGCCACTTTTCCCTCCTCATCTCTTTGTTGTAGCTATGGAGCTCTCCCCCTCCAGGGAGTCTCTACCAAGTAACTGCTCTATCAGTTTCCAATGCTAGTCAACAGGAACAAAGAATAAATAGTCTTACAGTCTCCTCAATGTGCAGAGAATCCAAGAAAAATCTGTCTCCAATGGAGCTCAAGGAAAAACGTCTTTTGATCACTGACTGAGTCAAAAATCTGGAGACTAGCCAGGAAGTGAGGTGTAGTTTCAAGTTGATTGACTCAGTCTAATGATCTACTGAACGAGGAGACAACCATGCTTGGATTCTCTGCCTCAGCACAATGGAGAACAAACAAGGAATATATTTGTGTCACTTTGTAAAAATAGGAAGGCCAATTTTCATTATGACCTTTGTCATAATGTTACATTTCCTATTTCCATTCATAACTGTTGGAGCTGACAACATAGTTATAAAAATGGTGATCAGCCTTGTCAGTTATTTATCAATCAGTAGCAATTGGTTGGTAGCTAATTTTTATTTTTTGAATATACAAGTCATGAATCGTTTCATTTATAGTTGTGAAACTTAAAAAAAATCAAGTTCTTGATTAAGATGATAGGTATTTCAGTCCACTTCTAACAATCAGATAACAAAAGAAAGGACCAACACTACATAATGTTTGTGTGTGTGTATGTGTAAAAAGCTAATGGAGAAAAAAATAAGGCATTAACTGCCTAAAATATTTTCAATCTCGGAATTATATGAATTTACTCTGGACCATTTTATAGCATAGAAAGCAGCCATGCTTCACATCTTCACTTCATGATGCCTTCTGACATTCTTCACATGCAAAGGAGGAGAAAGAAGATCATAATTCATATTAATATATAAGCCTATTATGTTCCTCAATTTCCAGCACACCTGTAAGGTTCTGAATTATATTAGTTTCACAGTTATTAATTTATTTGACATATCTTTTCCTAAAAGTACAGCAATGTATGTGATTCTGCCGATTAGTTCTTTGTTACACCTGCTCAATCTTCTGTAGATGATTTTTTTTCCAGTTGGAATCAGAACTTTCTGCATCCCTTCAACATAGAGATAAAAATGGTACTGCTTTAATGAAGCTAAGGCTACTTTCAACAGTTTCCTAGCCTTGTTTCAGAACACTGCTTTTCCTACTGAACAGATTTATGCTTGCATTGGATTCAATTCAAATTAAGTTTGATATATTTAGTTCCATTGAAATCAATGGAAGTCAAGACACAAGTGGGTATATAAGTGGGTATATAATTATTTCATTAAACCTGAAGCCAGCTCCTAATATTCAAAGAAAAGTAGATTGTCAGGTCCCTATCTAGGGATGAGCTAATGAGACTCAATCAAAGTCAATCCTTTATTTGCTTATACCTAATGGATAGAATTTTTCCAAACTAAAGCTGTAACGTTCTAACCTACTATTTTTTGTTTGGTGGTTTGTTTGTTTAAATTTATATACTGCCTCTCTCCTGAGAAAGGACTCGGATTGGTATAGATATAGTGTAACCTGAGAGCTTCTATCTAGGGTGTGGCTACATAAACCTGTTCTCCCCCTGCCCCATCCAACTGAGGTCCCTCTCTGAGAAAGCCAAAATTCCTCTTTGCTGCTTCTCCAGGTGTGCTTTCCATCACATCAATAACCACTAAAGTTATAATGCATACAGTAATTTATCTAGAAATATGATATAAAGCATAAAGCCTATTACTGTATTTTTTGTTCCATAAGATGAACCTGACCAAAAGACCACCTAGGTTTAGAGGAGGAAAATGAGAATTTTGTTTTTGAAGTATAGTATAGTGAAGGCAGGAGGTGGAGCCTGAGAGGACCACAGAGAGGTGTCCACTCATGTGCCAGCTCTGCCTATTGACTCCTGCAATGCAGAAAAGAGACAGAAGAGGCAGGCAATGACAAAGACAGAAGAGGTGGGATTTAGCACTGTTAAAAGACCCTGCTGCTGCAGCCCGGCTACTATTCACCAAAGGACAGGCACAATATTCACTCCCTAAGAGGCACAGACATTTCTACCCACTTTGGGGTGGGGGGAGTGCATCTTATGGAGCAAAAAATATGGTAAATGTAATTTTTCCAAATGTACTGTAACATGGAAGTAATGATGTCTAACAACAGAATTTTAGGTCATGTCTACATAACGGTTTAGCATGAATTCAAAAACGTGGATTTTTTCATTCTAAGTAACCAAAATTCTCTGTTGGATGAGTTTTGTGTCTCCCATTGGCTGAGTCTTTAAAAGGAATCCTGGCTTAGTTTAATACGGATGGACAACAGTTCTGTCAGTGTCCTGCTTCTGTTTTTCAGGAGACTAAAAAATGTGAAAAGTGCCAGGCTGCTGAGGTATAAACATTTCTGTGCTTAAAGTGAGGTGAAATAGAAAAAGTTGTGACATAGAAATCCAGAAATGTCCTTCCAATGATCTCCATGACAATCATTAAAAAGCATGCATTCCAGGTAAAAAAAAAATATTGCTCCATGTTGGCTGCAAATGCAGCCTTCAACCATGATTATAGTTGGTGAGAAAAGGTGTCATGTCACGAGAAACATTCACAACTGTCCATTGGATGTTCAATAAAAGAATTATTTGGCTAAACATTTCATTATAGATGCTGAGATGAATGCACACAATGCATACTGAAAAATAATGGATACTTTAATTGATTTACTTTTTTATATGGAAGGATTTGTTTGTTTATTTTTATATGAAAGCATTTGTTCGTTTCTACTTTTCACTGACCATAGGTAGAGCAGGGCACTAATTGTACTCAGGCTTTTTATTTATTAACTTGAGGGAGAGCATTGATTGGTTCATTCTGAGGTCAACATGAGTGAAAATTCAAGCTTGAGAAGTTGAAGTGGTGTTATATGGAATTGTCCTTATTAAAAAGAATTGAATACAGATTTAGAAGAGATTCATAGAAAGTAATTAATGATGCTAACAAAATAGTATTGATTTCAGTGGGTTCCAACCAAGTGTAATTACATCTGGAGCCAATTATTTAAGGTTTCGTTTCACTTAGATCTTTAAAATTGATCCCAGTAGCTCTATTTTTGCCAGTTACTGATTTAGAAATTGCCGAGTAAATTCTTACTACTTTTCAAATAAGTGGAATCAAAATCCTATTATTTAAATTATCTTTTGTAGTTTATTTAGTATGTAGTCATAACATAATGTATCATTTTAATCCAAACAATTACAAAACTCTTTAAAAAAAATCAAAACCTATTGGAAGTGGCTTTAATTATTAAGTTATATGTTGTTTGTTTGTGTGCATGCATAGTTAAAAAAGAATTTCTATTTATTTGAGTGAGATATCTTTTAAGAACAAATGCATAGATTGTAGCATAGCTTAACTTTTTTCTTCATGTTATGTACTATTATCAATTCATAAATCATAGAAATTATCAATTTCTAGGTTGTAACTGTTCTTGATAATTATCAGATTCCTGTAGATACAAATGAAGTTAATAAACAATAGAGTAACTAA
Organism: Myanophis thanlyinensis; assembly: GCA_017656035.1. Lineage (NCBI taxonomy): Eukaryota > Metazoa > Chordata > Lepidosauria > Squamata > Homalopsidae > Myanophis > Myanophis thanlyinensis. The sequence goes on from JAEANM010004598.1 coordinate 19,171, forward strand.
GAGAAGAATGCCACTCTACAAAGCTAAAATCTACCATATTTTTCGGAGTATAAGACGCACTACAGCCATGTTGACGAACCTACGGCATGTGTGCCCAAGTTGTCACGCAGAGTCATCTCTGCTGACACACCAGCAGTCGGCCCAATTCACAGACTGCGCACACGTGCATGACTTCATGACTGCACACAGGCTAAAAACGGCACGCTAAAGCATGACTAAAAACTGCGAGTTGCATCTTGTGAGGGAGAGGAGTGAGTCGGGGCAGGCTGTTCCCCTCGCTTACCTGTCCAGGCAAAGGGAGATCATCACAGACAGCTGTTGGGTGCCAGCCGCCTTCTGCTGCCTCCACCATGGCCAAGCCTGTAGTGCCTGCACTGCCCGGGTCTCCACATTGCTGTGCCCGAGTTTCCCTTACCTGCAAAGAGATGGAAGGGTGTTCAGTTCTGCCGCCCACCTTCCCTGCCCACACGCCCAGGCTCACATGCCGCTTCCCCATGAGAAAATTGCCCCGCCAGTTGCCAGGAGCAAGTGGTGTGCTGGAAGGACGGTGTGGAGCAGGGCAGCCGCCCAGGAGAAGATCACCCCACCAGGAGCAAGCGGCATGCCAGGAGGGCACTGTGGAGCAGGACAGTTGCCTGGGAGAAGATTGCCCCTCCAGCCGCCAGGAGAAAGTGGCATGCTGGGAAAGCAGCATGGGGAAGGGCAGCTGTCCAGGAGGAAATCATCCCCCAGTGCCAGCAGCAGGAGGTGTGCTGGGAAAGCGGCGTGGGGAAGGGTGGCCACCCAAGAGATCGTTCTCAAAGCTGCCAGCAGCAGGAGGCATGCTGGGAAGGCGGCCAGCAGCAGCATGGGGAAGGGCGGCTGGGGGATCATGTAGATCCCAGGCACCAGCGGCAGCTCTGTGGAAAAAGGAGAGGTCAGCTGGAAGGGGCAAGGTCGCAGCCATCCCTCTCCCTCCCGGCTGCCCCGCTGCCCATTGTCGCCATCCGCAGCTTCCTCCATCAGGCTGCCCAGTCACGCAAGAGGGCATCTGGCCCTGTGGCAATGGGCCTGGCTTCCAGCATGGCCTCCCGCAGCAGGACCCCATGCGTCTTGGAAGGCAGCGCATCTCAAGACATGTACTCTGCAGCCGCAACATCCCAACGGCTGCCCCAAACCTCCAGCTCAGCCCCAAGTGTCGCACGTGACTGTGCATGTGTGAGTGTTACACACAACTGTGCATGCATGAGTGGCAGGCATGCACATCTGCACATGCGCAGAAGATGTAGGCACGTGCATGCTTCGTGTTCGCGCTCACTTTTGGCACTCAGTGCTGAAAATGTTTGCCACCACTGCACTAGTGTCAGCTCTGTCTCGGTCAAACTTCAAGAAATAAAAACCCTGGATCCATGAGGTTTGAAAACAGGTATTATTTTA
>JAEANM010004599.1:0-20586 GCA_017656035.1 Myanophis thanlyinensis
ACTCCCAGAATTCCCCAGCCAGCAAAGCAAAGCTGGCTGGGGAATTCTGGGAGTTGAAGTCCAAACATCTTAAAGTCTTAAGTCACCAAGGTTGAGAAACACTGTTTTACTGGAAATCAAAACTTGCCGTCAGAGAAAACAGAAAGCAACATGTGATCATGACTGATTGTATGACATTTTTGTGGTGGTTATGCCACAGTCGTTAAGCAAACACAGTTGTTGTTAAATGAGTCTTGTCTCCCCCAATGGATATTTTTTTGCCAGAAATGTCAAGCTGATGTCTGATGGTTTCTACTGATGTAATTGTTATTTTTTTTCCTTCCCTTTCAGTCTGTACTTAAATCTGGTGTTGGGGAACGTTAATGTCACTCTGCTAAGTGACCAAGCTAAGTAAGTGAATTCTCTGCTTTTTTAGATTATTTCTATGTAGAGGAGAGGGGGATGGGGAAGGCAGGAGAGGGCTTGCAAGCAAAGAACCTGGTTCCATTGGATAAGAAACTACAGTGACTAGATTCCTCAGCCAGAATGAGCTAGGATGATGGGTCTGGTGGATTGATATCTGTTGGGAAGGCTGGTTCACTAAGAGCTTCTTTCTGAAACTCTTCAATTACTTACATCTCGTCTGTCCAAATGGGCTGCACCGGCCTGTAGGTATCAATCCTGGATTGTGCAAACCAGGAATTGTGGCCTGTCAGAACAAGACTGCCATGCACGCCGGCCAAGGAATGGAGGAGGTGCGAGGACAAGGCCCAGAATGCCAAGGCTGGCTTTGCCAATGGCATGTCTCTCTTCAAATCTCTTTTGTGTCCTAGGTTTGCCTACAAAGACGAATATGAAAAATTCAAGCTGTATTTAACCATCATCCTGTTGCTTGGAGCGGTTGCTTGCCGATTTGTTCTCCATTATCGGTAAGTTGGCAAGCTTGGTGGCAAACGGTTGACATTGTTCATGTTCTGAATTGTATATAAATTGTATAATTGTATATAAATATTATTCTGGGCATTCTGGTTTTTGGAGAGTGGGAAATAATCCCTGATTTTTCCCGCAGGGTCACTGATGAAGTGTTCAATTTCCTCTTGGTTTGGTATTACTGCACGCTGACAATAAGAGAAAGCATCCTCATCAGCAATGGATCAAGGTACTAGTCCTCAAGATGGTAGGGGGGTTATGGACTTTGACATCCACCCATCTTCCAGTTGCTTCTCTATGCTGTGCTACAAAGCATAACATGGCTTTAAAATGGGTCTTTTTTTATTACAGGATTAAAGGCTGGTGGGTGTCTCATCATTACATTTCTACGTTCTTATCTGGTGTGATGCTAACGTGGTAAGTCTCCCCCTCCCCTTTATTTTTTTAATCCTTCAAATGGCAGACCAGCCTTAGAGATTCTTTGATCATAAAAAAGAGAATGGAGTCCGTTGAATTATTTCAACAGTTATTCCAATTTTCTGTGTTCTTCTGGTTTTGGCTGAATGTCATCATCTCTTCTATCTGGGTTGGTTTGGTTTTGCTTGGTCTTGGCCAAGAACGTCCAACTCCGGCAACTTTAAGACTTGTGGACTTCAATTCCCAGAATTCACCAGCCAGCCATGAAGAGCTGGCTAGGGAATTCTGGGAGTTGAAGTCCACAGGTCTTAAAAATGGCTAAGGTTAGTCACAAATGGCCTAAGCTAAACTTCCTCATCCCAGATACTAGCTTTTTCTTCTTCAGATTTTGCTTTTTAAATTTCCTCTTTGCGCCGTATGGCTTTTGATGCAATAGGATATGACGATCACAGCTGTGTAATGTCTCTTCAATTGTTCCCATGGTTTGTCTGTTTGTTTTCTTTTCTTTTTTCCTGTTTCCATAGGCCGGAGGGTCTCATGTACCAAATGTTCCGGAACCAGTTTTTATCTTTTTCCATTTTTCAGAGTAAGTAAATATACGTACCGGATCCACATGAAAACATGGAATTTTGAGGGAAGCCAGATGCCTGCGGCATAGCAAAATCAGATCGGAAAGATCAGAGTTAATCAGGAAAATTCATTTATTTTATCTCATGTGGCGTACAGGTAGTTCTCGACGTATAACCACGTTTGGGAACAGGAAGTTCTACAACTAAGGGCCTGATTTCATGACCTATTTTGCTGCGGTTGTTCAGCAGATCATATGGTCATTAAGCGAATCTGGACTTTGCTCATCAGAAGTCCCCGGGAAAGGTCACAAATGACAGTCACGTGATCCCAGATGTTGCAACCATTGTAAATCTAAGTTGGTTGCCCAGCACCCAAATTTTGATCACATGACTGTGGGGACACTGCAGTGGTCATATGTGCAAGGACCGGTCCTAGGTCACTTTTTTCAGCACTGTCGTAACTTCAAATGCTTGGAAGTCAAGGACTTATCTGTAGGCCCAAGTGTAAATCACGGAAGGTTAATAAATTGCATCCTCAATTCCTATTTTTTTAAAAATTGAAGCCTATTTCCTTTTTTTCCCTTTCCTTTCCAGGCTGTGTCCAGTTCCTTCAATATTACTACCAAAGCGGCTGCCTTTATCGACTTCGTGCACTGGGGAAAAGAAACCACTTGGATCTCACAGTGGGTGAGCGTCGTGCCCGTATTAGATGCTCCGATCTGTTTGGAGAATTTTACTTCTCCAATATTTGGATCAGGGCTCACCAATCCGTGGAAAATACCTAGAAACAGGTATTTTCAATCACATGGCATTACAAGTGATCCCGTCTGTTCTTTCTGTCTCAGTTGCAATTTAATGTTGCATTAAAAAAAAAAGATTTCAAGAGAGAGATTTGAAACCCAAATCTCCTGCCAATAATCTGTTTCCATCGATTCTGAAATAAAATTATTTATTTTGTTTGCTCTTTGATGCACTGAATCTCTTGTGTCCATTAGAAACTGTTTCCCTCGTAACAAAATTGGATAGAAGATGCTCTGTGGGGTTGTTTAATTTGACTGCGATTATTTTGATCTTTTGATAGAAGGGTTTCAGTCCTGGATGTGGCGAGGACTGACGTTTCTCCTCCCTTTTCTGTTCTTTGGACAGGTAAGTTGGATACCACGTTGTTTGCCGGTGTATTTGTTAGGTACAGGCAGTCCTGGACTCAGTAATTAACTTGTGATAAATACAGTTCATAAAATTCTTCTCGGTTTCTCTTGCTCAGATCATGGCTCAGATCTCTGTGACTAGAAAACCCTGTTCCTAAATCTTCCTTTTTTTTTTTTTCTTCCCTCTGCTTAAGTTTTGGCAACTCTACAATGCAATCACCCTTTTTGAACTGTCCAGGCACGAGAAATGTAAAGAATGGCAAGTAAGTGGTTTTTTGGTTCAAAGTAATTCTTTACTTTAGCAGAGAAGGTTTATGTGGGCTGGCAGAGAAATGTCAAAATGGAACACAAAGAGAGTTGAGAAGAACGTCATTTGCAGTTTAATATTTGTGAAGATCTTGAGTTGTGAACAGCAGAAAAGGCCTAACAAAATTTGAAGTTTTCTGAACGTTTGGGCATCATTTTTCATCCCAACTGAAGTTGGAGATCTGGTAAACTCGAATATTACGCTGTTCTTCTCTTCTTGTCCAACTTTCAATGTTTTTGGAGCAGTATGGCTGAGCCAACTGCCGAGCCCTACGCACTTAGAGGCAATTGGTATTTCTATTTAAGCAGCTCAGTTGCTTTTCAAGATGAGGAATATCCGAGAGGCGTGCTTTCCTTATTCAATTAATCCATCATAATCAGAAATTGCTGCACAGAGAACAAAGAGAAATCTTCTTTGATCCACGGCAAATGAACAATGGCCAGCTCCTGTTAGTTATTAGTTATAAACAATCCCTCAAAATGCTTCCTTAATCTGATGCCTGAAGGTTTCTTGCTAGGAGGGAGTGAGTTTTGATTCTGGCACATCAAAGTCAACTTAACCGATGGGCCAACATTGCTCCTCATACTTTTCCAGCATGATGCTTTCCCCCATCCGTTGTCATGCATGATCCCTCTTGTCTTCCTCCCTGTCTTCTCCAGGTTTCGGTCCTGGCGTTGACATTTCTGATCCTCTTCCTCGGAAATTTCCTCACCACACTGAAAGTGGTCCATACAAAATTGCAGAAGAACAAAGCCAAGAAGTTGTGAAAGAGGGGACGACCGAACTGGCGGGCAGGACAAGTCGACATGGGATGGAGTTCTGGTTCATGGTGGCTTTCTCTGCATGTGTTCCAACCAGTTCTCCAGCTTTGTGACTGGCTCCACCGCTAAGCAAAGTCCTGGAGGAAATTCCACTCGACGTCCCGTTGTGTCCTCCAAAACTGACTGATTGGTCAATGCTGCTGTCTTCCTACCAATGAATGACCTGTTTATATATTTATATACTGAATGCAGGATCCCAAAATTTGGGAGAGCCATAACGTTGGCCCTTTCTGGGAGGGACATGGATGGGAGCCTCTTTTTTTTTTTTTAAGGAGATAGAATTATTCTGGAATAAAGCGAGCTTTAATTGCGCAGCTGTTTGACATGCCAGGGGTTGGGACAATCTTTCTGCCTCTTAATGCCATCCAACCCAGAGAGTTTCTTAGAAGTTTGCAGAGCTTCAGTTGCTTGAATAGGTGTCCCACACCTCTCTCTTTGACGTCACTTGGGGGGCAAAAGTGTGTGAATTTTGGCTTCGGATGCTCAGGCTGCTTTTATGATATATGTGGGAGTCTCTATTCCTCCTTTACCCTTTATTTTAGCCAAATTCTTTAGCAAGGATGGGAATTGAGAAATTACAAAATCTTCTTGCAGCTGGCAGGGTGGGTGGGTGGGAATCACAATTTGTTCTTGGCTTTGTTGACCCAAAGATTGCAATGATGACTTCCATATTCTCCCCTTAAAATTTCTTAGTGCTTCAAGAGGCAGGAAATGTCAAAGAAATAACAGCTCCTAAGTTCCCCCCCCCCCCTTGCGATTCTGTAACATAACTTTAAACTATAGGGTGTGTTTATTGTGAGGCCTTTTCAGGATAAATTGTGAAGAATTTTGGGAGAATGTGGATCACTGAGTATTCCTAGTCTCCCTGCCAAAGAAGCTAAATTCCTTGCTGAAGAGAGCCCTGGAAATGACAGGTGCAAACTGGAATCCAAGGCAAAACACTTCTCTGCTTTGATGCATGCTCTGTGCACTCAGGTAAATTCTGCTGATTAAAATCTGAGTTATTTGGTGTATGATATCAACTGATTTTTCCCCTGGGAGAACTAACTGATCCAATAAGCTTAGATTTACAAATGAATAACCCATTAGCAGGCCTGTCCTCTTATTTATCAGTATTGTAGCTTGACGAAACATTCACTCCCTTTTCCATAAGTAACAAATATTTATCCTTTCAGTGAAGGTTTTTATTTTTCTATTAAAATAAAAAAAAATTGTAAAGTACAGTTTGGAGCATTACAAACACAGAAACATAGAGAATTGGCATAAAAAGTCCTATTGTCAACTAGAAATAGTTCAAAGACACGGCACCAGGAATAAAGGCATATTTTGAGGTAGCTATTCCTTATGAAATAGTAAGAAACGACCTAAAGAAATCGATATAGGCACAAGCAGGGCAAACTGTGAGGTCCTTTGAGTTATTTCTTCAGGAGGTAATGGTTGAATCTCCCAATTGAATTGAGGTTTACTATACCTAAGTAACCAATCTCAGCCACACTATATTTTAATTACTAACCGATTGGACTGTCTATTTTTATCTAGTTTACTACAGAAGTAAGGATGACAACCGTTACATTCATACGTCATATTGAGTGATGGTTTATTTTAACTAAAGTTGTCTGAAAAAGCATCCTCGGCTAAGTTAATGGCAACCTTAAGTCAAACCAGTCTGCAAGCTATAGTGTAACACATGGAAATGATGCATTAAATCAGTATTTTTCAACCATGGCAACATGAAGATGTGGAGACTTTAACTCCTGGGGTGCTGACTGGGGATTTCTGGGAGTTGTTGTCCACAAATCTTCATAGTGCCACGCTTGAAAAATATTGCATTAAATCAAAATAGAGCAAACTCTATGCTTTAGTATGTTATGCAACTCCAGCACGCACCTTGAAAAGTTTATTAAAAAGGACCACTTCCTTCATTTAGGTAATATTGCTATGATGCTAAGAGGCTTTTTTTACTTGTCATTTTTTTAAAAAAGAATTGCAAGTAGCAAAATGATCTTCTGGAAATCCTGGGAAAGGAAGACAGCTTCCTAGTGAAACCTCTCACTACTGGATGCAAAAGCAGAAATTAATTCAAAACAAGTTTCTTCTGTTACAATCCAAATGTAAAGTCCCTTTCCAAGCCCAGATAGAAACCTACAAATGCTTCCTTTGGATATCATGGAAGGAAGAACTGTTTCACGTCATCATAAGAGGACACAAGGCCTTGATTTGTTCTGGCGTTTGGCCTTCTTGATGGCATTCAAAGCTATGCTGGCTGCTTCACTGAAAATGGTTTCAACATTTTCCCGAAACTTGGCTGAACACTCAAGATACATGCTGGCACCGATCTGGCAACAGGCTTCTTCACCCTGCAAGAGAGAGTACCCACAGAAGCCTTATGTAATGGCATCGACAGCAAAAGAAAACTGATCGATGGCTTATGGATTTTTCACGCTGCTTTGGGGAAGCTGATGTGAGAAGGGTTGCTGACTAGGAGGACACGGGGGTCCCAGAAGGCAGGGAGCTGTGTGCCCCATCTTAAAAGTTGAGCATTATAGGAGCGAACATATCTACTTCAATCTCATCGCACAAAAGAGCCAAGGACTTGCTCAGCCTCCTAAGTGTCTATGGAAATTTTCAATCATCCAGGTCATGGTTGTACCAAAGGTGCTTTTCCAAAAGGCAACTGGACTTTCTTGGGTTTTTTCCCTTGAAAATTTTTTCGTTTTCAAGGAAAAAAAATCTTGAAAGAAGCAGAACTGAAGAAGCTTTCTTAGATGAGAAGTTAAACTTTTTCAGTGAAAAACCCAAGAATATCCAGTTGCCGTTTGGGAAAGGATCTTTGGGATAGCCTCCTTAAGTCTAAGCCAAACCATTTTGTGGCTCAGTGCATTGTATGTAACTCAGTCATTAAATACTTTTCTATGTTGGGACAGGCAGCAAATTCAGCTCTCCATCTTAAAATCTTCAATCAAATTGTTCTCCTGGTGAGAAATGGTCTTCAGGTGAATGCAGACAGACCTGAAGCTTTGGTTATGGGTGCTGCTTTAGTGGATTATACCTGAAGAAAGGGTAAATTCCTTGCTCTCTTTACCTGTTTGTACGTGATCGGTTCCTGTTGAGCAGAATGGAGCTTTTTGAGGTGTTCTTTGTCTTTCCGGAGATCAGTTTTACAACCCACCAAGAGGATGGGAATTCCACGGCAGAAGTGGTTGACCTCATGGATCCACTGTTGGAAAACAAAATGTGGATTTTGCTAGATGAGCTCAAGTGGAATAGGGGTATATGGTGTACTAAGCTGTGGTTTGGAAGAATTGTGACTTGTTAGAAGCTGTCTCCTAACTTTCCTGGTTTCTCCTCTCTTTATCTCGAAGGTTGAGAGTTAGATTAATGCTGACGGTGTAGCTTTGGGAATATCCGAAATACATATGCTAAATTATAGTTTCTTCAATAAGCTGCATCTGGTCTGATTTGTAGTTTCAAGCAAATGCCTAAATCCTGGCTTACAAGCGATAGTGACAGTACACTCCGTCGTCACCAAACCAACTGGGAGAAAGCTCCTGATCATATGTGCACTAAAGGACTTCTAAATAGCTGCTTCACAAAGAGATGACTGTATAGAGAAGAAAATCATGATTCTTTCATGTTTTTGTTCTAAATACCTCTTACCTTGATTAATACATTATCAAAGCTAAAAGGATTCATGACATCATAGCAAATCAAAACCACGTGAGTGTTTTGGTACGAGAGTGGCCGTAAGCGATCATAATCTTCTTGTCCTAAAAGGAAGAATTACCAAATTAATTTAGGTATGTTTCTATGTGTGTTTATGTGTACGTATGTCTGGCTAACTTCTTGCTTGTTCTGTTTTTTACAATTTTTTAGAGGAACACCTAATTTGGCTACCTTTTGATGATTTCTTTTTTAAAAAGCAGAATCAAAATGAATATTACCTGCAGTATCATACAAATGTAAGATGACTTCTTTTTTCCCCACAATGACATTGGTTGTGTATTGTTCAAAGACCGAAGGGGCATATTGCTGTCCGGAAGTGAAAAATGAGTGTTATTAGTATACATTGTCAAGTTTCACAGCTCCTCCCAGAGTGTTTTACAACTTTATATTTCCCTTCTGCAAAAATAGCCACAAAAATTTCCAAATGTTTAAGTGATGGCAACCACATGTATTTAAACTTTTAAAACTTAAAAAAAAACTCTTTTAAACTGTTTTTAAAACTGTGAAAAATGTTTTTAGGGACTTTTTAAGGATAGCAGACTGAGCCTTGACTGGGGATAGCTTGTTTCTTTGCCTCCCATCCTGAGGAAGAGCAACAGATATTGTACATAAAAACATAGAAAACTGATGGGCAGCAAAAGAACTAGCTGTCCAAAAAGACACAACAAATCCAAATGCTTGAAGCAGCCATTGTGTTGGACTAAGACTAAGATCTGTAGACTTCGCAACGGCTAGGCTTTATTTATTTTTCTTGTTTTGAGCTGCATCTAGGATGTGGCACACCACAGACCACCAGATATCCTGTCTGATTTCTGCCTCTTGGTCCAGGAACTCTTTCAAGCAGAATATACATTGTGTGTGGATTTCTACAATTGTTTCAATTATTGATCCTAGAAGTAAAGGCAGATTTCTGCAAGAGCTGTGGATTTCAGTCCCATTCACACCTAAGCATTGCTGAGCTCATTGGAATTAGACTTGCATTAATGGTTGTCTCAAATTCAGATTTGCTATGGGGCCACATTGATTGCAGAAGCATTTATTCATGGAGATAGCAAGTTATCCTTAGAGCCATGTGCAGAAAATTTAATCACCTCTGAGGCCATCAAGGATGTGCAATCGTCTAACTTTTAAATCTGTGATAAGTAAAACAGTAACGGGAAGTCCATCACTCATGCATCCTGTTGCCTTGCCATCTACATACATGTTGAGATGTTTCCTAAGATGAACTACCAAGGGAAAAAACACTTGCCCCATTTTAGTAATTTCCACAATGTTTGTATGTGTCGTGCGTAGCAATAAGGCAAGACTTTTCACTTCATTAAAGCCATTTTCCCCACTCAAGTCAATAAGTATGAGGGAGGCATGCTGTTTGCCTGTTTCTAACAAGGGACAGAGGGAACCCCTCAAAATAAGGCTTAGGATGACTGATACTTTAAAAAAACAAAAATTCAGAGGCTTTATTTCCTGTCTTATAAGTTTGTTTATATGTCTCCTTTTATTGTTTATTTTGATTCATCTTGAAATGGAGTCAAGACAATGTTGCCATTTCCAGTGCATTGAACCCTTGGGCCATCCTGGCACTTGAGAAAGACACAGGCGGTAACACTACCAAACCCATCGTCCCCAGCTGAGTTGATCATGCAAATCTGGACCGATTTTATGGCTGCTACTGGCCAAGAATCTCCTCCTGAGGGGAATATTGCCTAAGGAAGATGCTACAAATGGCACCTGTGCCAAAAGCGGGAACCTTACAGAGGTGCCAGAATGAGGATGCCAGGGGATTCAGGGATCCACCATAAGGGGAATCCCTTTCTGAGCGACCCCCACTCTCAATACAGAGAAACGCCGCCCTCCTTTTTTGTTTGGCTTCCTTGAGGGGATTCCAAAAGCCTCCCCTGAAGGAAGCTTCCAGACCTTCTAGAAGCTTCCCGCGCGGAGATTCGGGAACGGGGGAGCTTCCCGCGCGGCGCGAGCTGAGGAGGGGGTCGAGCGAGCCCTGATTGGCTGACGGGGTGTATAAAAGCCAGCGCTCACCTCGGGAAAAGCGCCTTTGGCGTGCACCAAAAGGAGCGAAGTCTTTCCGCAGCTGCCGTCGCCGACCACCACCGCCTTCAGCTCTGTCTTCCAGCCCTTTCTCGGCTCGGTGGCTTCCCGGCTGCCGGGTCCCGAGCTGTTCCTCTCGGCCATGGACTAGCACCGCTGCCGCTGCCTCCAAAAAACCCGCTTCTCGGTCGAGAGTGGAAGCGAGGCGGCAGAGGCCTCGCCTCCTTCCTCCTCGCTGCGGCTTTTCGCCGCCGCAAATTTCCCTATAAGCGGCGTGGGAGGGTCGATGCTTCCCTCGTCCCTCTGCATCGACCCAACCCGGACTCTGAAAGGAGCTTCCTCGCCACCCAACGCGGGTTCTCTTTTTGCCCGGGTTGTCGGGATGGATCATTTTGAAACCAGTTGCTGGTTTAGAAAAACAGGAAAACCAGCCCACCTTGCAGGATCGTTGTAGGGGGGGGAGAAACAGGAGCAAACATGGACTCCACCCCCAAAGAAGTTGCACAAGTTTATGCAATTTGCCTTCCACCCCCCCCCCCCCAATGTACACACCAACACTTGCATTATATTATGGCCAGCTGGTTGGGGCTGATGGGTATTGTAATCCTGCCTTTGGCAACACAGCCCTGACTAGGAGAACTACCAATTTACAGGTAGTTTTGTTACCCAAAATTTGTTACTGAAGCTATTGAGTTTTGCCCCATTTTATGACCAGTTAGTAACACAGTTCTTAAGTGAATTTGGCTTCCTCACTGACTTCGCCTGTCACAAAAGGTGTGATTAACATGACCCTAGGAAACTCCCAACTGTCGTAAATAATGAGTCAGCTGCCAAGTGGCTGAATTTTGATCACATGACCAAGAGATGCTGGAATAGTTCAGTGAGAAATGACAAGATACTTCTCGGTGCCCTTGCAACTTTGAAAGTCACTAAATGAACTGTTGTAAATTGAGGATTGCCCGTATTTAGTATCAAATTGCCCGTAGGGGTTTCCAGAATCACATTAACTTTGTCCTGATGGATCCCAAGCCAATTTTAAGACTTTATAAATACAACAAATCGCCTTGGCATCCCTTTATGCCAAAAGAAATTGAGGTTGGCATAACGACTAAGATCTTGTTGCTGCCACACACTGGTTTTCATCTTCTGGAGTACTTTATTCTTACCAAGAAATTGCTTCTTGCTCCTTTCCAGCAAAGAGACATGCAGAATACAGGATGGTCTTCAGTTTTTAAATAGGATTTGGAGTACATCTTGTGCACATAAATGATGCTCCCTCTATTTTTATTCTTCCTCCAATCAGCTTAAAGATAGTGCATGTAGTCTTTTTATTTTGGGACACACATGCAGGAGGGAGGAAGTATCTCTGAATCTTTGGCCTGCCTTTTGAAGTCTCAGTTTGGGATTAAGATATAAACACCCACGCTAAAAAGAATGACAGTACAGACAGCAAAGTCATGTTCAGCAAATACTGTTTTATTTCTGGCTTGCACCATTTGTGCTTATGGTATTTCAACACAGATTTTACATTTTTAAGTACAAGTTTAGTGAGTTGGCTCAGCAGATAAATTGGGAGCTGTGTCCCACTATCCAACTTAGCAGTTTTAAACATTTTTTTAAAGCTCTCAACAGGTGGCAGCACCTTGCCTGGCAACATCCAAGGATGTTGGCTTGGATGTCCATGAAGTCACCATTAACTGAGGAGGCCATTTTTCTTCCTGTAACTACTTTGTGTCGCCACTAGATGGTTCTCTAGGCCTAAAAAAAAAACCACCCATGGAAGTTCGCTGTGACTGTCAACGGAAGGGGAAATTGCTACCAGTCCAAAAAGCAAAAGGCGGATGGCGGACGAAGATGTCAGCTGACCCGAAAGCACAAGCAAGCAATGTCTTCTCTTCCACAGGGCTTTGGACCTGTGTTCTTTGAATGAACCTCGCCGAGAAAATCACTTCTGAAACCTGGGTAATTTTGCAAAGCTTCGAATATTTATGAAAAATCCATTCAGCTCATTGCACACTAGCTACAGTTGGGAGGTGGGATCAATTTCATGGAAAACAAAAGGCAGAAGTAACTTTTGATTGATATTGACCATTGTTGATGCAATGCTTATAACTGACTTTTCTTGAAAAAGTATTACAACTTCAATCCCATTTTTTTTCCTTTTGTGGATTGGGAACAATATGTTCTATGCCTTTGTTTTATCTGCATAATTATCTTGTGTGCTAAGCTAACTTCTGGTTCTTAAATGTTGCCTTTGTTTCCTATCCTCTTTCTAAAGGGAAGCTAGGGCGTAGTTTTGCATGAATTTTAAATAATTAGTGCAGTATACATTTCTGGCATTCATTTATAGTTCAACTACTAATTACAAAACCTCTCAGCCATGAGCATGTCAGTTTTGTACTCTACTGGTGGGTGGGTGGAGTTCTACTATATGTGTAATATACAAGTTGTCCACTCCGTAGTAAACACGGAAACGGGAACAAACCACATCTCCTGTAAAATGAGAAACATACTTCCTCTTTCTCTAAGCCTAGCATGAGTTAGCACTGCAACTAATAGCAAAACTGCCCTCTTTTAACTACATTTTTACATTTTCCCTTTAATTTAGCATCCTTAAAAGCATGATATTGGCCGAAGTCAATTTACAGAAACAGTAAGTACAATAAATCTTATTTTAGTATAAATTGATTCACGTGGTACTGCAAGGTTTCATTGCTCTACCTTCCAGGTTTCAGGTTACAGCATTATCTGTTTCCTCTATTGCATGCTGACATTTGTTCAAAATGTGTAACCCAGTGAACTGAAGTATGCCTGAAAATGACGGAGGTTAGTGATGGCAGTACTCTAATCTAGCATTGTAGCTTTGAAGCATTTATAGAGCTGCTGCCTGAATACATTGACTCTTTTTGTCTAGCTAGTGGGAAAACATTGAAATAAACACGAGACTAATGTTTATTTAACACTTGCTGGCAATTCACTCAAAAAGACCAGACAAAAAGTTCCTTTTTTAAGCTAAAAAAAAAAGAGGTCTAAATTTGCAAACGTAACAAATATATCACTCTTTAACCAGGTCATTTAGACCTAACAGCAGCATTTGCACAACATTCCAAGCTTGCTTAATTATTACAGGTTAAGCCACAAAAAACAAGGTTTTGTTCATTCAAATCATTAATTTTGTTATTCAGTGTGTTACGTGAATCAAGAAAGTGGGTACATTCAGTAATCAAGTGTGTTGAGCAAATCAAGCCTTCAGCGGCCATCATGTGGGAGATTTGTCATTTTCAATGGCCAAGGCCAATGTCCTTGAATATTCTAATAGCCAGTAATCCTCCTGAGAGACCATCCGCACTATTTGATAGAAATTCGCTGCTAGCATATACATTTTGAATACTTGAAAGTGACAACTTTACCAGAGCAGTCAGCAGTAGGTGGGCTGAACTTCAGTTTGGTCCATGAACTGAATGAGTTTATTTTGGCCCAGCAAAGATTTCTAAGTTCACACATTGCATCAATCTAGCTAGGTTTGATTTTAGCTTAGCGTGTGATTTAGAACCTCACACAATGGGAAGCCAATTATGGTTTCCCATAAAATTCAAAGCTAATTTCTACTAAAAGTGATAAATTAGAATTCAGGCCTGAAACCACACGTGCACAAAATACACCACACCATGTCATTTTCAATGCTATCCAGAGCACACGTCATCCAGCTATTGGAAAGCATAATAAAATGAAGCTATCGTTGCACATCATAAAGTAGAAGCAGAGTCTCAAGTTCCTCATGTTTAAGTAACTTGAATTAAGCTACTTCCTCATCCATCTCTTAGTGTTGCAAGAAAAACATAACTAAAGCTGGCCTTTTGAGGAAGAGCATAGTCTGCTTTGGGACTTGATGTTTTGCACCCTTAGACAGAACTTTAACCAGTAAGCACCTATTTATGCAAGATGTCCTAATATTTTTGCCTTAAAGGAGCGGCATTAATCACCAAGGCAATTATTCAAAGGTAATGTGATCCAAATGGCACTTGCTGTTCTCAGATTACCTTTGCCACTAATATACCAACTGGAAGGACTCTGGAGGATGGACATACAATTTTATTTTGTCTAACGATTTGCCAGACGTATACAATTAAAGAATTGGCTGGCTCTTACTGGGATAATGTCATGTCTGTGTTCTTAGGCTCATCAAAGCTACCAAATTTAGCAGCATTACAAAAACTAACAGTTCTTTTGCCAAGTTGCAACAATGCCACGTTCCTTATCCATATCCTCAGTAGGATATTCACACAAACAGTTCCTGGGTTAGATAACCAAGGGTTGTCTTGTGCAGCATCGGGCACTTGAGAGCAGTTCAGAAAAGGAGGTGAAATACAGGCCAGTGCATCCTAGCAACTACTCCTTAATAGAACACGATGACAAGATCTGCACCTCAGCCATGATTGGCCGAGAGAGACACAGCAGACCAGACTGATATATAATATTTAATCAAGACCAGACAGATCGAATTATGGCATAGCACAATATGTGAACAAGACTGGGTTCAAATAATACATTAACCTGGGTTTGCTATGGCCTGTTGAATAGACAACTGGCTGCTTACTTACACAAGACAAGAAAAACTGACTTGCACACTGCCCAGCAGTGGCTTCGTAAACACCGTTAAGACCGAAACTAAACCAATCACATGATGGATGTGGAAATTCTGTTTTGTTCCTTATGGCCAAGAGCAGCTTAACCTTACTCCATAGAGTATCCTTCTTTTATGTAAACTCCTACCGTATTTCTCCTTTTCTCTTCCCTGCCATTTGCGTTTACCACACTAGGAAGGTTGGAAGCCAATCCTGTTTCTTTTGCTTGATCTCTTTCTGCCAACTTGAAGGTCCCCTTATAACTGCCTAAGCAGCCCCCTTCAGCCAGTTTCTTCCTCTGCTGGAGAAAGGTTTAAAGTTTAAAGGGAAAAAAAGCACTCAACTAGACCTTGCTCGAGACAAAGAGCCATTCAGAAAGTGCAAACATTTCATAAAACTGCCCCTCTATACTCAAGTCTTCTGGCTCACAAAAATGGGTGGAGTCTTGGCTGCCTAAATATACAACAAAACAGGAAGCTGGCCAGGAGGCTTGCTTGTAAGAACTTGCTCACAGCTTATTCCCCAATGTTTGAGTGAAGTTAGTTTGGATTTCCACATTGGCCTCAATTCAGACTTTTTCTCGTCCTACACAGACATCGAACCATTTGGTCGAGAAAAACATAAGAATTTCTACCTCCAGGCCAATTTAACTTAAAAATCTTTAGAAACACTGGGGATGATGTGCATTTTTGCACATCAAGCCTTCTCCAAGGACAGTTCAAAAGGACTGACGTGATATACCCTTGAAACTGACATACATTGAAACTAAACTGTTGAAGCAGGCAAGTCATGTCTCCATAAAATTCGGTGCAAATCACATCAGCCTTTCAGGACAATTTAACAAACTTAAAAAAGCCAACACAGGTCTTCCCTATCTGCATAAATATCCTGAACAAATTCCAAAAGTCTGTTTTGATCAACCCAAAGTCTCAGTCTTAGCACCTTCGATGCAGCCACTCTGTTGAAATTTTAAAATAAACGGTCTAGTATCCAGAAATCCCAAATTAGGACACAACAATGTGGTACTTAATCCAGGCGCTTCAGTCAAGGAGGAAGACCAGGCATTCCATTGTGTCTAAGTCAGTATCACAGCTATTCATGCAAGCGGCAAACATTTTAGTTTATATCTTACATCTCAGCCTTGAAATCATGAGATTAAGTTCTACATACAATTCTCAATGTATTCCAGCCTTGCCTTCACGCCTATGTACAGCATGGAAAAAAACAACTGTGCAATTGTATAGTACAAAGTATAAAGGAAATATATGCGGATTGCTTGGAAAATTCTAACCTGCAAAACTCTATAGCCCAGTTGCAAAAGAGGTGGAAGCTAAACAGTAGCCATTGCACAGTGACCTACATTAGGCTCAGCACAATAGGGAGGGAAGGAAAAACCCAAGGAAGATGCACAAAGATCTGGGCTGCAGGATCAAGCTTGTACTGGGCTGCTGCTGGTGCCTGGCTCCGATTCATCTGAAAGGAATTTGAGAAGCCATCGGGCGCCACGTCTCTGCTAACGCGCACCAGCAATCTTGGGGCAGATGCCTTCTTAAACCAGCATCTGGAACTGGGCTTGCTGTTCTCACTCCCAGCAAGTAGGTCACCTACTGAGGGAGAGGAAATGGTAAATCGGTAGAAGATGCACGCAATCACACTCTCCCGCCAGGATTATTCACATGGAAATAACAATGTGCCAGGTTGCCTCTTTGTTTAGCCTGGTGGCAGAAATTAAAGCCAGTTCTCTCTCCCAACCCCACTTCAAAGGCCGCCAAGTGTACAATGTCAGACTAAGCAGGTTGACTCTGAAGCATTGGCATAATTCACCAGGATTATGTCCCACTTGTATGCTTTCGACTTAAGCAATCGCTTTACCTTTTCTCTTCCCACAAAGGCCTGAAGGATGACGTGGCTTAATGTTTAACAGGAAGGCAGAGTCCGTTCCTCGGAGCTGTTGCTTAAAAACCGGTTTAACTGCTTGAGCAAATCCCCCGGTAGAGGTGGCAAAATGGCATCCGAGAGGCAACACCCAGGGCCTCCCTCTGAATATTTTAGCAGCAGCAGCAGCAGCAGCAGCAGCAGGAGGGATGTGGAAGAGAAACGCTTCAACCCTCACCCCTCCCGAGAGATAGATAGGGAAGAGAAAGGTCAGATGGATTTACGCTTGCCGATCCGTGCCTACTTTGCCAATCCGGCTCCTCTGAGGACAGCTAATCTTTTTCTAAGCCCCAAACCAGAGCTGGTGGCTCCTCTACTCATTTCTGCATCGATTAAAACAAAAACAAAAGGATCCTGGCAGAGCCTGCGGAAAGGATGCATGGAAAAGTCTGGCATGAAATCAAGGCCCGAGGCGTCGCCCTTGCTCTTTCAAAAATGCCCCCATTTGTGAGCAGCCGAGCACAGTGAAGCAATCAGGGGATCCACTGCTGGAGAGAGAGCCATCTTGGCTGGAGGAAAGAGAAGGGAGCGCCCGAGTGGCTCTCCTGTCCTTACTCTGTGTCTCGGCCCTGCAAACCAAGGAAAGCAAGCGGCTTCAGCCAGGCTATCTGGCACAGCCTCCCCATTGCCAAGTGGGCAGACGCCACCAGGAAGAAGCCTGCTCTGGTCTGACAAAAGGGCACGGCTGCCTTCGCTGCTGCTGCAGCTGCTGTTCCTCCTCTTGCTCCTCCAACATGGCTGAGCTCACTCTTCCTAGGGGTCAGGGCTGGGGGAGGAGAGGCTGAGCAATGCTGCCAACACCCAGCTTGGAGCTTCCAGGGTAGGAGCTCAGGGTGAGTCCTTCCCCACCCCTCGCCCAGCCGCCTGCAGAAGCAGCAGCAGAGGAAGGAAGGCAGTGCCGCCATATCTGAGCAACCCTCTCCCTCTCTGCTGCAAGCAAGGGGGAGAGGCTGCCTGCCGTGCCATGGAGCTGCTGTTGCTGGAGAAACGTAGAAGGGCACAGCCTGCTGCCTTAAAAGCCCAGCTATTTTTGCTTCTCCCCTGGGAGCACTCAGCAGAAGAGCAGGCAGGGCTGGAGCCCAGCCAGGACTTGCTGGCTTGCTGCAAAACGGCCACCATCTTTCCCTGTCCCTTCCTCGCAAGACAGCGAGGCATCTCGGCTTCCTCCTGGCTCCGTCTGAGGGGAGAGGCAGGGCCTGAGCCAGGGGGCTGTTCGGGGACCAAAGAAAGCCTCTCGGAAAAGGAGAGAGCAAACAAAGAGTCCCACTGGGAGCCAGCCTCGCACACGGTCCCCCCCCCCACGGCTCCTGCCTCTGAACAGAACCGGCCAAACTCCATTTTGCTTCTCTTCCTCACACCCTGGACTGCGTTGGGTGGGTGGGGGGGTTGAGCGACACCAACTTGCTTCTATGGCTGCGGATCGCTGGTTCTCTTGCTTGGAACAGGAAAAGCATTCAGCAAAGCAACAAACAAACAAAACCCTTCTAAGGACTGCAGGAAGGAAGCCAGCCTCTCAGCTTCTCTTTGCTTGCAATAAGGAAAAAAAGACAACCCCCCACCCTCCCTTCTGCCTGGTTTTCAAGGGCGGCAGCTTGGCAGCTTCTCTGAAATCCGCCTGGATCTGCCGAGCAGCCCCTCCAGCTCAAGCCCAGCGCTTTGTTTGGCCAAGATGGAAGAAAAAGGACAGGCTCCAAGCCCCCCCTCCAAGCCCCCAGATCATTAGCAATCTTTGCCCTCCTCCCAACGGAAAGTAGCTCAGATATCCATCCTGGAGGAAGAAGCCCTTTTGTCGCAGAGAGAGAGAGAGAGAGAGAGGGAGAGAAAGAGTGGCCTGCTCTCTTCTTCGAAGCACTGCTGAGGGCGAAAGCTTTACTTACCCGCACACCATTCCTGATGCAGATCTGGAGGTGAAGTTGGGGGAGGTTGGGGCATACAAAAGGGCAGGAAAAAGAGCCCACTATTGCTAAATGTTGGTTACATGCTCTCTGATCTGCCGCAAATTTGCAAATCAAATCTCCAGTCATGTCTATGGCTAAAAACAACAGAACCAAACCAAAATAATTTAAAAAAAAAGGGGGGGGGGGGTTAACACATCTTATGGATTTTGACTCCTGCCAATTTGGGCTGCCTTAAGTTGGTACATTTCGTGATTTATGCCGCACCTCGAGACAACGGCGTGGTCTTTCCTCACCCCACCCCACCGCCTTTAAAAAAAAAACATGATCAATTCCTGCCCCATCTGCCCATGTTAGTGTGGCTACGCCTGATTAAGTTACTGTAGGTCAACATCTCAAGCATCTCTAAGCCTTCAGAAGCAATTGGTTTAGATCAACAAGACAAATATATATAGAGAGAGAGAGATATCATGACATGCAGATGAAGCCTGAAAGAAATAAACCAGGAGAACTGCAGTTAACATTAACATGAAAACTACACTTATTAAGAAGGACAGAATGGATCGGGTACTTACAATGTGAAAGGACAAAAGGAAAGATCCTGCCTGTTTTGCAAGACTGTCAACGGTGCCTACCTCTATAGCTCTAACCACGTTACCTTGTTAGCACGGAAGGATTTAAATTTTTAAAAGATGGCCAGGTTACTTTTTTTTTTTTTTAAAGTGGACTTATTTCGGACTTATCTCGAAATGTACACTTCAGGCGAGAGAGAAGCCAGCGCTTTCCAAAAAAAGATCAAAAGACGCGTGTGATTGACTTTGTTTGGTCATGCAGAATTGGGACTTGCTGGCGTTAAGGGCGTGCCATGACCTAGTTAAGACACGAGAGCAAGACGGGCTCCGAGTCAAGATGGGCAGGAAAAAAAAAATCCGGCTTTTTATCACGTCTTCTTCCTTCCTCGGAGTCCTTCTAAAAGGCGGCCGGGCATTGCACGCGAGCGGGGAAGCGCTCCTGCCCCAGCCCGCCCGCCCGCCCGCCTGCGAACAAAGGCAAACCCTGCTGGCCAGTTTCATTCCCTTTTTTGCAGAAAAACAAACATGGCCGAGCGCCCGCCCGCCCGCCCGCCCGCCCGTCCCACTCCGCTCCGGCCGCCTCTCCTCGGCCGTCTGCGGGGCTCGCCTCGCGCGCCGCCTCTAATAACGCCAGCCCGATGCAAGCGGCGCCCCGATTGGCTGAGCCCGTCCGGGCCCCTCCGACCAGCCAATTGCCTCGCCGCGGCTCCCCGTTACCCACCCAAAAAAGCCCCCGCCGTGGCCAAACCGCCCCGAGCCCCACAAAGCCGCCCTGGGAAGGGGAGGGGAGGGGAGGGGGCGAGGGCGGCCTGGCTCGAGCCGCGGCAGCAGAATGGAAGCGGCCTCCTGATTGGCTGCCCGCGCGCCTTTCATCCGCGCCCTCCCGCCCTCGGATCGTAAAATTGACACATTGTAACAAAACGGGGGCGCCCCCTTCTTCCTCCCCCCTCCTCCCCTCCTCCTGCCCCGCCCGCCGGGGAAGGGAAGGGGCCGCGGATCTCTGCCAAGCCTGGGAGAGGGGGGGGAACTCCCCCAGTCTCAAACGTGTCACCCCCCCCCGTAGCCCCCCCCCGCCTCAACCGTCTCATCCCCTCGCAGCCCTCCCAGCCAGTCCTCCCCCCCTCGGAGCCCCTCTCCTCTCCTCTCCTCGCCCACCCCCCACCCCACCCCACCCCACCCCACCCCCGGTGGGTCTTGTCCGGCCCGGGCCCCGCTTCCCCTCCTTTAGGTAAAGCTAGTCGGCAGATTCCACGCGGGCCGGGGCGGGCGCGGGGCGGGCGGGGGTCTGGCGGGGGGCGGGGGGGGAAGCCCGGGCCTTTATGGGCGGGGCGGGGCGCGCGGGGGCGGCGGGGCCGGGGGGGGCTGCGCGGCGCGGCGCAGCTGCCGTGAATGTGCCTTCGGCGGAGGGCGGTTAGCCATTCGCCCAGCTCCCTGGCGGAGAATTGTGGGATGCCTGAGCAGCCGCCGAAGGAAGGAGGCAGGCGGGCAGCGCGCACACACAATATGTGCTGGCTCGCCAAGCGGAGGAAAAGCGCCCAGGCGGCAGGAGGCGCCCCGGCCCCGCGGAAGGGAGCCCGCGGCCCCGTGTGAAGGAGGAGGAGGAGGAGGCGGCGGAGGAGGAG
>JAEANM010004600.1:9216-20586 GCA_017656035.1 Myanophis thanlyinensis
CTGTTGATTCTCTCTCTCTCTCTCTCTCTCAGTGTCTTTCTGCAAATCACTTTGGAAAGGAGAAGGGCAGGAAGTCAAAATCTGTTGAGCAGCCAAGTGCCTTCATTCAAAAGAAAAACAACCTAAAGAATTGTTACAAACTACTAAATCTTTTGCTTTTTTTAGGTCCTCTTTCTGTATTTATTCTTTGGATTCTTTCAAAGGACCCGAGAGTCATAGGGCCTACTTAGTTAGAATCGTTCCATTGTGATATGGCAGCATGTAAGTTTAATAAATAATGAAAATCCAGAATCCCAACCAATATGAGGATTTCTTGGCTATGCATGGAAATGTGATCCAGGTGCTAAAAAGAATTTTTTTAAATCCTTGAAATGTGTCATATTTTCATTTTCTTGATGCAGCTTCCATATTCTACTTTTGTATGGACACTTAGAGAAGTGCACTTACAGTTGCTATCAGGATGTATATCTCAGTTACTTTCCAGACAAATGTGCTATCTGAGATCAATACAGATAATTGCTTTTAGTTATGATTGTTTGTATGGCTATGTATAGGTATTCTATAAGTTCTTTGTACTGTACTTTCAAAAAGAGAAGTATGCATCATTCATCTTTAGTATGCGGAAAACATTTTCTCCTTCATTTCTCTAAGTATTTTTTTTTCTTTTGTTTAAAAATAAAAACAAAAAGCTTTATGCTATGAACTGATTAATGAATCAAATGATGGAGAGTTTTGCAAAGCAACAATAACAACAATTTTGCCAGTGTTCTGGAGACTAATGAGAATGCCAAAGCACAAAATTATGTTTTATATTTCAATTACAACTATATAACCTCATTGATTGTTTAACTGAGAAGAAAGTTAATTTTAACAGTATCAAAGAGTAAGTTATTGGGTTACTCTACCTTGTAAAATATCAAGAACATCAGGGAATTGTAAACCAGTTTTATTTAGTTTCCAGCCTGTGCCAAAATATTGGGGACTGGCTCATAGATCCTTCTTATAGTTAGAACATGTGCTTCTTGTTATTTCACGTGAGGGCTTCCTGTGTCTATATATCTCTTTGAGCAATACATAGCACACAAAGGAATGGGAGCTATGTATCCTTCACAAACTGCAAGGCATGACTTACAGTTTTCATAAAAAGTCTGAAGAAGTTTTTATGTGCCAAGACTAGTAATCTGATCTACTTTAGAAAATCTCAATTTATCTGAAACACCAATGAAAACAATTAACTTCAATATAGGCCCACATATTTTAAACTATGGATTTGGATGGATCAGGGACAAAAGACACCAGAGAGATCAGTTTCTATTCTATCTGCAGTCACAACCTACTCATAGGGTTGTTGTGAAGAAATATAGGAGAATGGAGCCCTATGTGTGGGCCTGGAGTTCCTGAATAAAGTTGGGATATAGATAGATACATGTGCAAGTTTGAAATGGTATATGAAGCAATACGAATACCCAGATCTTTCTTTATGCATATCAAACTTGTTCCTTCTTTAAGAGCCACACAAGTTAATTCCTTGCTGTTGGGTGGGGTAAGGAGTGAGGGATTGTGAAACTGTCAGGAACAATAAAAATGATGATCAGGTAATCAATGGCAGCAGTAGCACTGAAGCAGCCACAAATTTCCCAAATTTCATTCCCTCAGAGCTTATGGGTATGTATTTTGGATACATTATGTAAATTACCTCATGTGAGGTACCTTGATTCAAAAAATGTTGCTCTATAATGCACCATTTCACTCAGATAAAGCTTGTGACAACAAAAGTTTAGCGGTATGTTGATATGTTTGAATAAATCTTGTACAATCTATTATACAGTAAATATATAAATAGTATATAGTAAATAACCCTACCCTCCCTTCCTACCTTAATTTACCCACAGTTGCATAAGCATTTCACTGCATATCGTATCATGTATGACTGTGTATGTGACCAATAAATTTGAATTTGAATTTGAACAGTATCCGTTATACAGTATTATTAGTGAGAAAATGATCAAAAAAGTCTTGTGTCTTTAGCCTTCCCAGAATTAATACCATTAATCTTTTGCACCAAAGCATTTATTGCAGTTTGAGTGTTCACTATTGAAATGCAAGTATTCAGAGACTAGAGCCCACTTTATTATGTCATTGAATGTAGTGCAGTGTATCCATTCTATACTGTATGTATGTATTTCAATCTGCAAGTGGTTTCTCCTAAAAGAAAAATTCCTCAGATTTCTAATTCTTTACTTTTAGATATATTCTTAAACTATGATTTAATCATGCATATTCTGTATTTTACAAAGCAACTCCTAGAATTGTGGAAGGAGCACATATTCCTTCTGTCTAAAAACAACAAACAAAGGAAACAAAGAATTACAGCTATTCTGCTACTGTTGAAATGATGAGGCTGAACTTTTTCTATGAGACAGGATTAACAATTTACTATACTTTTTATGTTAATTTGTTAATTTATCCTGTTCTCAGTGAACATCAATTGTGAAGATTAGATTTAAAATTAGCTTTCTCTTTGTTAAAGAGTACTTTACAGTTTCTTCTGCTAAGAGAATCATTTCTATTATTGAAGGTTTATTTTGTTGGCACAAAAAATAAAGATATGGATAAACCTAATATTTTGGATGGTTTCTTGTTTTCATGCAGTTATCAGAGGAGCTGGAGAAAGAAGCACATGCAGCACAGAAAGATGAGAAGAAAAAACGTGATCTACCAGATTCTGGATGTGAATGCCACTCTTGGAACACTGTCCCAGCAAGACTACAGATGTGGGGAGGGAGCCCAAAAGGTTACCCTTTAAAATATGCTGCATAAATAAGTGTCTTCTCCATTATTTCTTGTAATCTACTATGAAGTCAGATACTTTGGAAAACAATTAAGGGGACTTGATCGGAAACCAGAAGAACTTCATTTCCTTTCATGGGGGTCACATGAATTATTTCACTATTTTTAACTGAGTTACCATCTGCTCTGAACATTACTAAAACAGTTCATTGAGATGTGGTATTTCATTTGATTTCTATTATTTTTTAATATGCAGTTGAAATTTCATTTGTTGTAATATTATCTTGAGCTGATTTCTTCTCGAGTATCATTTAGCATTCAATTATGATAAATATTAGAAAACTGTTGCATAATGATGTTAAAAATATCATGTGCCCAGTAATATTGGTTTTCAGGGTAACAAAAACTATACCTTTATTTTCTTCTTCTTTCTTATTGTAGTTACCCATTTTGATACTGTAACCGCCAGTATTAAGCTCTGGGCCAGGTTGGAAATGAAATCAATATTATTGGCATACGCAAACATGGTATGTGTCTCTTACAATGCATGGAGCATCTAATAATGAAACCTTATACATAAGTATTTAGAAGTAATTTCCATTTAATTGAATGGAGCTTACTTCCAGAGAATCATGTATAGGATTTTCAGTTAAGCCGGCAAAAAATTATTTATGCAGGGGTCATTGTATACCTGGATGATAAAAGCTTGAAGGGAGCATGTGTGCATACTTTTATGCACAAGCATCTAAGGAGATACATCAACCCTTAGTCATCCAAAGGCACAGCACAACAGTCTTTTATATAAACACTGGGACTCTTACTTTTTATAATTGAAATAAGGATGTCATGATTATTCAATATATGCAGTGAGTCTCCTTTACAGAAAAGGAGCATTCCAAATTGTTTCCTGAAAAGGGAAGCAATGCTTTTCATAACTGATATTGCATTTTCAATATTGACAAAACAAAAGTGTTGTTAACTGAAATTGATCTCCATCATTAAACAGGTTTTGATAGATGTGAACATGTTACAGCACATGCCAGGAAGGAGAAATAAGGTGGGTGGAAGGAGCCACCTTGAAACTATTTTATGTAGTGAGAGGTTATTATTTATGGTTAAATAAGTGCTGAATCCCCAAAGTAAGGCTCTTTCTTTAATGAGCATATTCCTTCTGTCTAGCACATATGTGCAGGCAAACATTTGGTTCATTGGCTGGTAAGTCTTTTTGCCAGTGGGAAGAACATTTCCTGGCTCATGTAAGTGAATACTGACTATCTGCAGATACTTTTAAAAAAAGCGTGCAATCCACCAGTCACATCTGTTGTTAAACTTCCATTCATTTCATATGATATGTGCTGGGCTTTCTTAAAATGAATGGAAGTCATGCAGCAGTCATGCTTGGTAGGCTGTTTCCCCATGAAATTAAACATGTGTGGCCTTAAATCTTAGTGGTTTATTTTCTTTCTCTCTCTCACTCTGCTTCTTTGAGGAAAACAGTTTCTGAACCGGATATTCCTAAAACCTTGCACTGAATTTAGAAAACATGTTGGCATTATTTTTGAATGGTTGGTGCAATTAAATCTATGTATCCTGTATGAGCCATACATACTAACAATCTTCCTAAAAGTTATGATTTCTCTAGAAAACAGTAAACAGTTGGTTGCACCATCATTCTTGATGAAATTAAGGAGCCACTGAATGCAAGTAGAATCTCTGCTTGATTTTCATTCCATTTAATAACATGGAATAAAAAAATCTGTACAAAATATGTATAGCGTAGATAATCCATGTTCATATATGATTTAAAAGTTTGTCCTTTAACTACCAATGAAATTTTCAACCATTTGAGTTTATTTGTTTGTTTGTTCAAAAAACAAAACTCCTGGGAGTTTCTTTAGCACATATGACAAATGTTGCACTTGTGAACTTGGACAACTCAACATGTTTCTTTTAACAAAGTTGTTGTCCTAGTAAGGGACCAGGGTCTGGACACAATCTTCTGCAATGTTCTTTGGTACCTGCACCAAGTAAATGAAAAAAAGGCTATGAAGTAGAATACTTATTTCTATGCTGTGTGCACAAAGAGCTTTAAGGAAAATTGTGCCTTCTGGGTCTTTTACTGTCAGGTCTTTACCTTAATTCTGCAACTGAATACTTGAAGTAGGAAATAAACTAGGAAAACATAGGGTCCTTAAAAACAAAACTGTATAGCTAAATATTTATATATACATATATGTATGTATGTGTGTGTGTGTGTGCCAAATTTGTCTCAAATATTATTTGAGGTTATTGATCCTAACTTTTATCAAGGCCTAAGACTTAGATCCAGTATAAAAATAATTTGTCTAGTATTGTTTTGTTTTTCTTTCCATTTGTCATGGAATTCTACAATGTGGGATGGGGGGGAGAGATCTTTTCAAATATATATAGATATATAGATATATATAAAAAGAATCTCTGGGTTTACAATAAACACTGTGACATTGGACAGAGGTATTATTTGAGCTATGTTTGGTAGTTTACTTTCCCCTTAAAATGTTATAAAAATCAAACAAATCTTTTGGTTAATATTTAAGAGTAGTCTTGTTTTATTGTAGGATCAAGCTTGTACTGCACATTCTTTCATTTACATGTACAGAATGAATTTTGTATTTAAATGAATTTTATGTAACCAGTATGCATGTAAATGCACATTGACCTTTATTTGAAAGTGGGTTTTGATTTTCTTTTGAAATAGTATTCTAAAAAGACTTCAGATGTGTCACAACATGTACCTGTATTTTCCTTTGGTGTAGAGTGGTTGTTTGAATGTAATGTTATGCAACAAGGGGTCCGTGTTCCCTATTTATCTTTGATCCTCATTTGATAGTGCTTCTTGTAATAATTTTATTCAAGTGAGTGGCATGTTCTGGATTGTGAACTTGACATGTGGTTAAGGATATTGATATGAAACTAAGGAATCCTTAGAAATTATCAGTGGGCATGTTTTAGAGCAGTCATTGTAATATTAATGTCTTGTAGAAGTGTTAAGTACTACGGTATAACACTGTTATCATGTGTATGAGAAGTGCTTGATGTTGATTGGCTTGTTTATATTCAAATAAATCTGGTTTCTTTCTGAACAATGTGCAATATCATTTCAAATTATTTATTTTTCCTGTGTTTCTCAATAGAAAATGTTAGTCTATTTATTTTTAATTTTTTTCTCTATTTATTATTTATTGATTAGCTTACAGCCATATCAATGTACAAGGTTCGAATACATGTTACCAAGAGAATCCTAAAATACGAAATATTAATTATAGTTTATAGCCTTTGGTCCTGGAGACCATTTATAGCTTTGAATATTCCTAACCATGCAGAGTACTGTTTGACTAGTTCAAAAGGATCAGACAGTTGGATCACTTTCCTGCAAGTACAGACTGCCCTTTAACACAACAACAATTTTGCTTTTAAAGGGCACATGGAGCATAGCCAATGTCTCATATATTTAAGGCAAACTTTTGCTTTAAAATAAATGAAAAAATCCATGGATGAATCTCAGCTATTTTTCTTTCAAATGTTTGTGGCAAAAGCTGGATAAATTTTAGGAAGCTGCAAAATGAGTGCTTGATGGCTATTTATAGCCAGCAGCCCGTGATCAGGCTTAATATAAAGATTCTGTCAGGGTTCCCTTAGCAAGCAAAACTCCCAGGCAGGTAGATTCCTCAAATAGCGTTATTGGATATATCATATTGGCATAGATCTGGTGAAAACTGACTCTGAATGTTCCCGTGGTTTTCACCAAATTAAAAGTGAAAGTTTTTCATTTTCTCAAAACAATCAGTCACATAGTACAATCATGCTCTGTCTGGTTGCCTGATGACATCACTCCTCATTTCTCTGACCAGGTATGAGAACGTCCTTGGTTCCCAAGAGAAAGTATTTTATTTTGGCTACAAAATGCCAACTATCTCAAATCCCCCTTCCCTATTCTTAATTGTGGGCCACCTCCATATACAGCAAATTTCATGGCTGTTGTAGGAAAAAATAATACTTTTTTAAAAAATCAGCCCATCTTTCCACATGTAACAATTGTAATCTGACCAGAAAAAATGTAATTCATGGATAAGTGGAGGGAAGATTATCTTGAAAGGATGATCTTTGAAGGGTCTTACATTGAAAAAGTTGAATAATTTTCTATGATACTCCTCACTGTTTTCCATACCAGAAGTCCCAGAATTCTTCTTATCAGAACATGCAAGCCATTTCAGAATGTCTTTCAAAATACTCTACATAATAATTTGAAGAAAATATACACATTAATATGCAACATCAACTCAAAGATTGTGTTGAGGTCAAAGAATCTGATTCTACAATACAGAATTCTGAATCTTCTGTTCAAGTCTATAATGCATAAGAGAAGCATTTTTAAAGATAGATGTGTACAGATCATAGTCACAGGATATGGACTTTATTTTGGTCATGTTATTCAAGACAAAAAATATTGTACGTATGTGTTATACTAAAACAAGGTCCAACTTAATGGATAAGATACGATTCTGCTCTGGTAATTGGATGTTCCACTCACAGTAATGAATTTCTGAGTAATTTGTATATAAATAAGTTGATCCTTCAGAATTATAGCAAAATATCAAGTATTTTTTTCCTCAAACAACCCACAAAATTCTCTGTGTTTATGAATTAGTCAAACATTCCCAGAATAGGGTTTTGCAAGAAGAAAGTGAGAATCACAAACAGATACTTATTATTTCTGGTTCTCATACTTCAAAAAGACCCCTGGTTGTGTATGATTAGCCTTTCCAATCATGTAGAAATATGGAGGGTTGTTTCTCTTGTCATTGGAAAACTGGGAACCCCACCTCCTAACATCTTTTGTCCTATGTAGGTGATCTCTATTCAGTTGCACAACACTGCTGCCTCCAATGCTTTCCAGAAGAACCCATTTGACCACTGCTGGATGCCAGATTAATTGGGTTTCTGATGTGATCCAACAAGATTGTTCTTATTCTCACCACAAAGTTCAATAGCTGTCTCTCATTTTCCCAGAATTCCAGGCAGAGAAAGAAATGCTTTCTAATTCTGCAAAGAAGCAAGTTGTGAAAGAAGATTAAAAACTTACTGGGTGGATGCCATAAAACACTTTTTCTGCTTATAATTGACCTATGTGGGGGGGAAAAGGATTAAATTAATGAAAAGCCAAAAAAAATAGGAAAGGATAATTTAAGGGTAGATAAATATCTTTGAGGGAAAAATATGTGGGCTTATTATTATAGTCAGACCAAATGATAGCCAGTCCCGCTCTTTATTGTCACAGAGTTCAGCCAGATGCTGTTGGCAGCTTCCCACTTAGATTTTGTATGAAATTTGTAAAATTCACACCACTAATAGTTAAAAAGTGGGCACAGTGTTACATCTGAAATGAATATGGAATTTCTGTGCTATAAATTATTCAGTACTGAAAGTCCTGTAAAATCCTTAAAACTAGCAAATATTGATGGTCATTAATTTCTTTGCTCCCCATTTAATGCTGTTCAATTGTTGGTCACTGCTAACAGTCTTTCACTATTGTAGTAAAATCCATTGTTTAGACTGTATGCTGTGTGAAAAGCAATTCTTTTTATCCATCACAGCACCCACAATGTATTTTGATTGGATGACCCATAGTGTTCATATTATGAGACAGAAAGTTTTGCCTTTTTCCCAATCTTTCCACATCAAGCACAGCTTTACACATTTCTTTTTTCTCCCTTATTCATTTCTTTCTCCTAAAAGACATGGTGTAACATTCAGTTCCCATAGGAGTAACAAGACAGAATTCTAGTAACTCAAACAGCAATATGATCCTGCAGTCTTAAAGACTTCCAACCACTTGTTTAGAAATTTGTTTATGAGATCTTTAAAGGTGATATAAGGTCAATGCCCATGATGTGTAAATTTGGAATTGAGTAGTGTACAGTCCCTTTTCAGCTACATCGAAAGCTCTTATGTGAAAAACCTAACTACTCTTCATAAACACAATTTTGAGTAATGAAGCCATAAGGCCAGCTGCTTAAAAACTGTTCCAGATTCCCATCCCAAAGAAGTAAGTGGTCTCCAGATGTTCTGGCACTAACAGTCATACCAGGTCTTCATTCTCCTCATGATGCAAAGATGAACAATCTGGCAATTACAGATGTAAAAATGAATGCATGGGAAGGAAACACTTAATAACTTGGAGAAAACTTCAGGGACTTTTTCAAGAGTAAGGATACCAATAGGAACGAATGATCTGCTACATATAGAGGGGAATGGGGGATATTCAAAATGGGATTCAACAATTGGACTGATCACTTTAATTCAAACTAGTAAAATTAATGCATTAAGTAAACTGTCAACACTCTCTTTAGGATATTTCCAAGAACTCTTACATGCTAGACTGCTGATTTCAATGGAAAAGAAAGTGGAGAAAAATGGCATTTGTATAAAATACAGTGAGAGAAGAGGGGACAGAAAAGTGCCATCTGGCCTTCTGATTTCAGAATCTTTGAAAAACTGGAAATTTACTAGACATGGCTTCATATGAGGTGGGTCAAAAGAATCCAGATGGCAGCCACAACCATATTCAATCTGGGCCTTACTTTCACATTTCTGACCCCATGTGAAAAAGGAAACAGGGATTTAATTAGATTTGCAGCCGCCATTTTGATTTTTTTTTAAATTCCCCCTAGTTTCATATTATTTTGTGCGGATAGCTATATAAAAATTACAGAAAGATGTTCATCTACATCTGTCCAAAAATACTTTAAATCCTTAGTGTCTAGAGTAAATATAATGTATAGCTGAATAGTTCAGACTTTATTTTTTGTTCAATTTTTTTTAAATACCCCTATTAAATATATACAGTAAAGTCTAAAGTCAAGAAAATATTTAAAATGTGTTTAATTTGAAGGGAAAAATAATTTTTCTTTAACAAGCGTGAAAAGTGGGCAAAACAAAGATCTCCGCTGCCTGCTTGAAATCAGTTTAAGACTGGAATAGTCAGATTTTTCTGAGGATATAGTTCTATAAGTAGGAAGTTAACAAAGATCATTTACAAATGATTTTTATTTGTTTGTTTTACATAATTTTTGACACATTTTGGTTCCTTTCCACATATTGACATACGATTGTAAAAACAGAATGCCTGCACATTTCCAGACAATTATAAAGATATCAGCAAAATGGGAGCTACTTCATGTTTCCAATTGTAAAATTATTCAAGAGAAATATTTTCTGTACAAATTAAACTTTGTTTTTAATTGAGTGAGTTTATATTAATTAATATCAGTTAGCGAACATGATTGTCCATGACCTTCAAACTCAAGAAAGATGCAGATTGATACTTTATATTTACAAGATAAGGATATGGATACTGTGCCTGTCAGGTAAGAATATCCCCAAATGCCAGGAGGCTGTTGCAATGATGCTTTACGAGCCTTTAATGCCATCCACATTATTTGTGGAAGCTTAAATCTGACGTTGAAAGTAAATTTGAAGGCTGGCAATTTGAAACTGACTTCTGGAAAATGGAAAAGGTGACCATTCAATGCACATCTTACAGGCCTTGTCAGGTTTTCATTGATAAACTTTATATCACAAGATAGTCTTATAGTTATAATCTGTATCATGGGAAAGTAAAACTATTTATTAATGAATCCCAATTCTGTCCCTTTAATTATATCTTCATGCTTGCTGGATTTGGAGGTAGGGATTGGTTCTTCCAATAGGACAATCAAGAATGCCCAAACTTGTTGGATATGCAATGGTGGCAAATAAATTACATAATAAATAAAATAACAGAAACAGAATAACAAAGTTGGAAGGAACCTTTAAGGTTTTCTAATCCATTATAACATGGAATTCCAAAGGTGACACTATCATTATTAAATCATAGGACTTTGTAGATGACCAGCTCTGAGAACATCTGTTTAAATTTGGGCTGGTTCCCATGCAAGAATTTATTTTCTGTCAAGCTAAATAGCATTTTCTCTTTTATATCTGAAAGACGAGCTCTATAAATTTCTTCAGTGAATGTTGTCAAGGAAAGAAGGAAAATCTTGAATAGCTACCCATTATACTTCCTAAACCAGCCCAGCAGGAAGTAAAGAACCTGATTTAAAAACAAAACACTGGGTTTTAAAAAAATTCAAGAAAGACCTGCCTGGCTCAGGTGATAAGAAGTGTGTTCCAGGTTAACAAAACAGCAGGTGATAAAGAGGCCTCTCTTGCAAGCGTCATTGCAATGCTTTTGAATTAAAGAGGACTGACCGGTCTTTCCTCACAGACCAGGAAAGAACGGAGTAATTTGTACCTAGGTGAGGTGAGATTCTGTACTTTTGTCCCTCATGCAGTGGTGGAATTCAATTTATTTTACTACTGGTTTGGTGGGCGTGGCTGGGGGGGTCATGTGATTGGGTGGGAAGTTTCTTTAAACAGGGCAATAAAAATTAGGTTAGAAACAACACCAGTGTTGTATACTGCGCATGTGCAGGAAGTCAACTAGAAGCTGATTGGTTGTTGAAGCAGCGCTTCCCATTGGCTGGATCACCAGCCAATGAG
>JAEANM010004601.1:0-20585 GCA_017656035.1 Myanophis thanlyinensis
CTTTCTTTCTTTCTTTCTTTCTTTCCCGATTTCCCGAAAGTCCTACGGCCTCGGCTTCCTCCTATACATTATTGCAAGACTTGGAAACTTCAGGTCTGTTTTGAAATGCCTACTAATACTTTGCATCCGAGTCGGATTTTGCGCCCGAAGCGACCACGCACTTCTTCGCGGCTCCAATCCTATACCGCCGGCCGAGGGGCGCAGCCTCTCGAGTAAACTTGCCTTCTAGGATCGGGCAAGCGCGAGCTAGTGGTCTCGAGACAGTATTGACGTCTGGCGCGCGTGGAATGAAAATTTGCCCCGTGAAGTCGTTTCCTAGATACTCTTAACCGAAAGAAAAATAAAAAAAACCCAAACCCTGGGAAATCTGTTTGCTCCGAGGACGTGTGTTGTTCAGTGCTGGGGATGTTTTCTGTAATTATCCTATTCCCTCCTCATTTACTTATTTTTGTATTATTGGCCTATGAAAGAAAGACTACGAGCAACACTGTTTCCGCATCTCTCCTGGGAGATACTCCTGCAAAATAGTAAAGCACTGTGGAGGAATGGAATGAGGGGATTAGTGGGAAAGTGTGTGAATTCACTTGGTTTAAATATTCCCGTGTATTTATTTGTTGTGTAATTAATGTAGTATGTACATATATTATATATACAATACTTATACAAATTACATTTTGTTTACATATAAGTCCATTTAGTCTCTTCCCCCTTTCTTCTCCCTGTTGTTGTAATACCTATAGTATATTTATTGATTGTAATACCATATGTGAAAGCCTGTGGAATGAATGAATGGAATGAATGAATAGATGAATATTCATAGATACGTATATTCACCAAAATAAACTGTAAACAATACTTCGACAATTAAAAAACCAAGTTTGGAGTGGGTGGAGATGAAGGAAATCATGAAATATTTTTTCTTGAGCACTGCCCAACGCCAAGTCTAATGCTTTCTTAGTTCCTTCATTTGATTTTTTAAAAAGTATTTTTGTTATGACAATAAAGTACATCAAATTCGAGGCAGGGTGCGTTTATTTTAGCACACCAAACTTTTCTGTGAAAGGGTTGAGTTTCAATTGCTTTCACTGAAATCTAGGATAATTCAGTGCACTCCATTTTGAGTTGATTGGGACCCTGAATTTTAGATTTAAAGGCCTGCTCGGATCAGTGGAACTTTAGACCTCTTGTTCTAACAGCAAAAATGGAAATGCAATAGAAATGAGTTTAATATCCAATTAATATTACTTCAAAATGGGCTCTTATCTACTTCTAGCCCTTATCATTACTACTACTATTATTATTATTATATAATTTGGGGTAAGATAAATTGCAGATGATCTATTCACTCCCTTTCCTCATTGAAGGAAAAGTATTTGCTTTTTTCTTGGTTAGCCTGAGAACTTTTAACTTTTCCTATTTACACAGCCTAGTTTGGTGTCTTCAAAAACTTTCCACTGCACCTTATAACAACAGTCCAAACAAGATCACATTTCTAAAGAATTTGACCATATACTTTCTCCTCCCCTTCTCCAACTCAGCTGGAAGGAAAGTTCCTTCTTCCCCCCTGCCCCAGTTAACTTTCCGTGGAGTTGAAGTGAAACCTGTGCAGAAAGAAACTGGGCTATTGGTGACAATAACTGAACTTTCTTGAGTGTGTGTGATTATAAAAATGAGTTGAAATGACAGGTTTTTTACTTTACTCTCAAGGAACGTGGGCTAAAAGGTAAAGAACAAAGGGAACATTTCTATGTGCTAGATTTAAGATAAAAGGTATCGGGGAATATGCAAAATGAATTTCGAATACTTATATATTCAGATACATCCATAATTTTAGTTTGTTTATTTGGTTTGCCTATTGGTGGTATTACTGGACCCAGTTAGGTGGAAGTTTGATTTGACTAGGATAGATGCAGGCCTCTGGAAATGTGGGAGGCAGAACTCTGTGCATAGATGTTTCATGTGTATCTATGTAGATCCATATATGTGTTTTATTGAATTGTATGTATCAATGTGAGTCTGGGGAATGCAATTGTCAAATTCTCTCTCAAACACACACAAGCCCATCCAAACTAGTACTTCTGCCTGGCATGTCTTTGGGGCTATTTACAATAGAAATGCATGCTTGGGAGTTCGTGGGAATGATTTCAGTAGCACAGTAAACCTTTGTACTGTTTTCCTCTACTACACAAGGTCTTAAACAAGGGAGCAATTTCCTGAATCCTGCAGCAAACGTTACTCTTCAGGATGGTGGGAGATACTCCTAAAACCCATAGGTTTCTGTCTGACCTGAACATGTCTGTTCTGTTCCTCTACATTCATTGGTATTTTTAGCATTGTCTTTTTATTATTGACAAGATAAAATATTAATAATAAGGTGACTAAGGCAATGGCAATTGTTTTATTTGTAATTTTCTGTCTACCTGAAAACCTTTCCCCACCCCCTTCCTCCTTCCTGGCTTTTACACTATTGGTAGCTTGATTTTATTTGTTTTTCTACCACTAACAGTTAACATAGATCAAAAGTTTTTTTGTGTGTTCCAACACCCACCCACTCCATTTCTTTCCTTTGTGATGCTAGATGGCCTTGTAAAGGATATAAAATTTTCAAACAGGAGCAGTTAAAAAGAAAACCACATGTCTACAAAGGGGGAGGGGAAGGGGAAGGGGAGAGAGAGTGTAGATGTTTGAAAAGCATAAACTCTGCTATGTAAATCCTAAGGGGTGTTTATTAAGGCATTGGAGAACTGTAGACATGTTTGGATAACTGTAACTCTAACCTTAAGCCAAGGTTTGCTGTTTTGCCTCTGTCTCATTTATTCTGGTTTGTCTTGAATTCCCTCCCCTCAACAAACCAAGGCACCTCCTTTACATTTGGTCGGAAATGTGCCAAGGAATAACTGAACTTGACAAGTTAGGGTTAACAAAATCAGATGTACTTTTTGTTTTATCGTAAGGAGAGAGGTGGGGGGAGGGGGAAGAGGGAGAAATTTGCAAAGCCCACAGCACCAGCTCCAACTTTTCCATTACCGTAAGGCGAACCAGCCGGGAGATACCCTGCCTTTATGATTAATTATTCGTTTATCCAGCGAACAACGTGGGTCTATTTTGGCCACTTTCCTCTCATTTTAAAAAGTAATTTTTCAGGACTGATTAATATTTGGTGGTTGGGCTTGTCGTTGACTTTTGCTGTGCAAGACCTCCTTCCTCCCCCACCCCTCAGTTTCTGCCCGCTTTTCACTCAGCCCTATTTTTCCTAAAGAAAGAATTCTTGAAAAGCCGAGAAGGAAATGAAACATCGCTTACCTTTCATAGTCATCCGTGTCAACACAGTGGGAACTTTTTAAAAAGCCTCCAAACAAGAAAGTGGGGGGGGGGGGGAAGAGGAGTGGAATGACAGACACCCAGTTCCAAATCTGTGCCTGTGTGCGGGTGAGCTTTTTGGGTGGGGGTGGAGTGGGGGTGGGAAAAGGCGAGAATAACAAGGATAATAATCCGGGGTTCTTTTTTTCAGCCACAGCTTTTACTTTCCCTGAGAACATTAGCAGAAATACCAATGGCTTCTGACTGAATTTAGCAGTTTAAAACTTTTGAAGGTTATTTATGTGGATTGCCCAAAGCGAAAGCCCTGAGTGGCTCTCGCGGAGCACGTGATGTCATTAAACTAAGTTTTATGGTTTGGGGGAGCTGACATACCCACAATATATTTACATCATATATAATCTTAACTGTCTACCATCGCAGCTGCTAGAGCTGTTTAACGCTGGGACAGAGGGACCAAGGCAGTTAGTGCGATTACGACGTTTCGGGCTGCGGTTTGGGAAGGTACATCTTCCCAAATGGATCCCTGGCGAGATGCGTAAGTGCGTTGTTTTCTGTCTCCCTTTCTTGCGCCTCTGCTTCCCTTCCAAATCCTCTGTTTCTCACATGGGGCATCGAGCTGTGGTGACGGTGGTAGGAGCTGTTTTTTTCCGGGAAGGGGAAAATTTCCACCCGCACCTTTTCTCCCGAGTGGTGGGAAGGTGAAAGCGCTGGTTTTTCTCTTGCTCTCTTTTCCCCCCCGTGGAGAAGGCTTTGGCAGGGTGTCCGACTGGGGGGAATCTAGATTTTTGGTCTCTGCCCTACCTCGTCCCTCTCCCCCCAGCCTCCCACTCCATTTACTTCCTTGGATCTAACTGGAAATGTGTTAAGGTCCTAAAGCTTGCTCCAGGAATTCACCAGAGGTAATCCCACCCACCCCTCTTTCTCAGTTGCTTACTTTGCCACTTGGTTGTTGAGGATGGAAGGAAACGAGGTCAGAAAGATTAGTTCCAAAGAGAAACTCAGTTAAGAAGTTTTGAGTTCTGGTTTGGTTGATGGATGAGGGGGAAGAAGAAGAGGAAGAAGAGAAGAAGAAGAAGAAGACGACGAAAGAAGGAAAGAAAGAAGGAAGGTATAATGCATGAGCCTTGCAGTTGGGTTCATACAGGGCAGTCCTCCTCTTCCCAGAGAGATTGTCAGGTGGAAACACCTCAGAAAGGCTGGAGGTAGGCCAAAAATACAACATCTTTGCGTGGTCAGGAAAGGAGGAGATTAAAAAAAATCCTATATCCTTGGAAGTCGTGTGCAAGAGCTTTGCAATGTCCCTTTTGTTTGTGTTCCTTAAGTCAGCTTCCTTCTGCTTGCTTCTCTTTTGCCTGGGACACAAGTCCTTGCCTCTTGCTTTGCCCCTGAGCAAGTCAAGCTGGACAGAGCTTTCCTATGGATGTCATGGCTGAAGGCTGCTCCCTGGCCACCCTGGTTCCCAGGAACTTTAATTGATGGTAAAAAATGAGCTAGGAAAGAAGATCTGGCCTTTGCACACTTCAAACAAGAGATCTCCTTTGTAGCCTAAGTGGACTCTGGCAAACAATTTGCCAGCATAGCAACAAGACTTTCTCCAGGAACCAAATGTGTCATGCCAATATGCTTACTCCCTTTCGCTTTTCCAAATTATCTTATGCACTAATCCAAGTTACCTAGAAAGCAGGCTAATGAACCAGAAATGCTTGTCATGAATCAGGTTCAGGGCAATTCTAGAAAAGCCTAATTTGCTTCTAGGTAAATTTTAAGACATTTCTTAAAATTAGAGAGACTTACTTCTGTCTAGGCTTTCCCTCCATGCTGTCCAAATCCTCCTCCTCCTATTATGGATCAGTGCCTATCCCAGAATTGCCCATATGTTGAGCAATTCAAACCTGAGGACAGGTCTATCCATATAATGGTTGTAATAAGGACCTTACACATATACAGGTCTTACCTGTTGTTGGAATGAAAACCAATGGATAATTCACCTAAACTGGACAAAGAGAATGGGAGTAGATCCAGGAAGTCCCATCATCTTAGGTAGAAATTAAATGACAATTAGTCATGTTGATCTGACTTTGTTTTTCTTACATCTGTGTTGAAAATACAGAGAGGAAAATAGCATAGGACCTTCTCATCCGAAAGCTTTCTTTCCTTAGCCCTACCCAGTTAGCCAGCACAGGGTTAGCATTTTCAAGGCATGCAGGATGGAAGGCCTAGTGCTTTACAATTTTGTTTTCTTTTTCTACATTGGCTGAGTGTCAAGGAATGGAAACAGCTCTGTCAACAATAGTGCAGAAGCTATTCCTTTATTTCAGAAGAGCAAACAATGGCGAAATTGTCCAGTGAAAGTTGAGAGAATGGATTACAACAGGGCATCCATGAGATAGAAGAAAAGTGCTATCTTACCATGAGGGGGAAATGAATAAATTTGATTGGAGCTCGACAAAATAAGGAGAGAACCAAATTGCTTCCCACTCTCTGTAGAGGATGAGAATGCTCACAATAGTCTGCAGTGGAAATATTGAAAATCATCACCTCCCACTCCTCCATTGCCTTCCCACAAGCCCTCCAATAGTCAACAGCTCTCCTACACACACAGCAGCATATGGGAGTTAATCAACAAAAGATATTATTCCTCTCCTCCTTTCTTTTTCTACTTTTGTGTGAAAACAACACAAGTTGCTGTTGTGTCTCTGATGGAGGGGAACAGCTCCTAGTGGATATTAGCTCCTTCCTCATGACTCTCTCTTGCTATAGGACAATGTAAAAATCAAATGACATTTAAATAGGTTTCCAACAGGCTGAGGAAGAAGCTTGTGCTCAGAAGAACATTTAGATCTGCTACATGCCTGTGTGTAGCCTTCTGCATGAAGATTAGGGCATGGAGCTTTGAGGGAATAGATCCTGTTTTCTAGAGGTGTGCCAAATTGCCCTCTTTTTTTTGACTCAAGCCTCTCAGAGCCCTTTCTTAAAGGGCCAAGTTCTATGACAGACGTGTTTCCATTCTTGGTGGTTCTTCTAACCGGACTCTACCCTTACCTACTTCTCCACTGATGCACAGACACATATCACCCTTTCTCTGGAGAAATGGGAGCCTGTGGTCTAATACATCTGGAGGCACCAAAAATAGCTCTGAACAACTATCCATTCTGCTCCTCACTTTCAAGGTTGGCTGTTTGCTTCCTGTCTAAATAGCTTCATTGGAAAGAATCACAAGAGGGAAATTAATGTAATTGTCCTTAGAAACACACACATTGCTTCATTCATCCTGCTATTGGCAGAACTCTTAAACCTGAACGCCATTACATGGCTTGAGGTATACCTAGTCCCAGGTCTGATATTACAAGTATTCTCTTAGAAAGAATATGAGAAAAGCCCCCTTCATATTAGGGGTTTCTGGCTCACTGTACTTCAGCAGAAGGTTGCAAATTTCAGCAGGCTTCTATAATAAGACTTGTGCAAATTAGTAAGCTGGAGTTCCGATAAAACATATTGGATTGGGTTGCCCAAATGTTTAAAAGCCACCCTTTCCACTCAAAAGGTTATGGTCTAGGCTGATAGTAAATTCATAGTAATATGCCCAAGCGGCGCCATGCTCCAGACAAAGTACTGGCAGTGGTAGCAGCAGTAGCAGCTCCCTCCTTCCCCACCCCCACCAGTATCTTTCTCTGCCTAGCCCCCTCCTCATTTTTCTCCTCCTCTCTCTCCCTCTCCCACTCTCTCACACACTCACACATATACAAAGAATTTGGTCCTGACACCACCCCAATTCTACCTGAAGAGTTTCTCCCTGCTTTACATGCACACAGCTCTCCCAGAAGTTTACTTTGCAATTCCTGCTTCTACTGAATTTGAGTTGCAGTGGTTAGAGCCAGAAGAGGAGAGACACACATCCCCTAAGTTTCAGCCCTGAAGAGGGGATACAAACCCGGAAACCAGAATGCAAACATGTAGTTGGTTGCACATAAAGATTTTCTAAGGTGGCCAAATGATTATATGATTATACTGTATGTTTGACAAAGCTGAAGTTTGAAGACTTTCAATGCCTACACACACACACACAAAAGGAAGACCCACCCACCCATAAAGAAAAATATTAGGAAAGAGTCAAGAAAACAACAAAGACAACAATACCACCACCCCCTCCATTTTTATATCCTACGTGTGTCTGCATCTTTATCACTATAGACATGCATAGGAACAAACATGTACAACATTTATGTTTTGCAAACTGCATTCAACTGCATCCAGACAGCATTCATTTAGGTTTATAGTGGGGGCCCTGGCTTCCACTGCCTTGGTTTATTAAGGGCTGCAACTACTAACGTTTCATAAGCCATTGCCATAGCACACAAAAAAAATCACCTACAGTGGATTTGTTTCAGCACCATTGGAGTATTCTTTTCACTAAACTAATCTGGATTCCTGAACCCAATTAGAATTTGCTTTAAAAGGGGCCTCCATAATTTCAAGGAGGAAGAAGAAAGACAGTCCATTCCTCTCTTTCAAGAGCCTGGGATGGTATCCCTCCTCTTCTCCAGTACTTTGGGCTTATTGGTCATTCAACATAATCTACATTCTCCTCCATCCTTTTGGAAGCTGCCTAGTGGAGCTGTGCAAGTTTAATCCTTTAGGTAAGCAAAGTGGAGGAAGTCCTAAAGGTGCTTTCTCAAAAGGCAACTGGCTTCAATGTTTTTCCTTGAAGACCTTTCGCTCTTCATTCAAGAAGCTTCTTCAGTTCTGAACTGAAGAAGCTTCTTGGATGAAGAGCGAAAGGTCTTCAAAGGAGAGAAAAGCCCAGTTGCCTTTTGAGAAAGCACCTTTGGGACAACCATGACTTGGATGGCTAAGAATCTTCTTAGACAAAGAGGAGGAAGATCCTCAGGTACCCATTGCCTTTCCAATTGCCTGTATACAGTACCATGCTCCTAGCAGCAGAATCACAGACTTCTTCTTTTTTAAAAATCAGTATTTTAGTCTGTACACAATTATAACATCTATCTCAGG
The DNA here is from genome assembly GCA_017656035.1 of Myanophis thanlyinensis. Lineage (NCBI taxonomy): Eukaryota > Metazoa > Chordata > Lepidosauria > Squamata > Homalopsidae > Myanophis > Myanophis thanlyinensis. Next base: position 8,332 of record JAEANM010004601.1, read on the forward strand.
GGAACGCCTTGAAAATAACACAGACCAACAAAGAACTGACCCAGTCTTTCAAACACATGGAGTGAAAGGTCTGCCCTGCTTCTCCTGTCTATTTTGCACTGGAGCAAAGAAGATGTGGCATTGCCCTGGAGCACTGAAAGAAGGGGCAGCTGAGCTAATCTCTGAGGGGGTTGAATTGCGATCTCTTCTCTTGCATCTGAGGCTGTTCTCTGCTTCTCTTGAAACCAAAGACAAAATAACTACAAGTATCCTGAACACTAAGATCCATCTCTGTGGTAAACAATCATCCTACTCTTGGGTGTCATCTCAGCCTCGATAAGGATTTTTCTAAAGCAACACATACCTGGTCAAGTTCTTTCAGGAGAGAAAAGAGAAAAGATATGGACCGTTTCCACTTGTTAGAAAGATTGGGAAGGATAGAAGAGTAGATGGAGTGGATAAGAGGAGGAATTCTGGCTATGATGTAGCATGACTCAGAGGTTTTACAGGTGTTTATTTGCTGGTGGCTTTGGAAATGCATCCACCTGGGGCACTTCCTTAAGAAAAAACTGTGAATCCAAGAAACTAAAGACAGCGGTAAGGCTGATGAATTCCCCAAAGTTTATTTTTAGACTTTTTGTAGCATGAACGTGTGTGACTTGTACTTCAGGTCCCTTTACAGCCCTATAATTATTAGACCATTCAGTACCAGAGGATGTTCAGCAGGGAGGGCCCTGACTTTCAATCTGTTGGCCCTTGCTGGAAACACTGGTGATAGACCAGAAGGATGGGATTTGATTAAGGCAATATTCAAAGCAGGCATTTTCTAGTTTGTTGACATCCAGCTGTTATTTTCCTCAGTTTTCCTGAGTATTTGGGAATTCCGTTCCAAAGCATAGAGTGTGCTGGTAAACTCTGGCATGATAGACAGTAGGGAGGTAGCTAGATAATCCTCTTTGATATTTATGATCAGAAGTTTTCCATTGGGATTCCAATGCCAGGTTTTGCTTCAATACATGCAAGTCTTTGCCAAAGCAGAGGGAACCACCCTCAAATATTTTATCCTCTAAGGCAGTATTTCTCAATCTTAGCAACTTGAAGGCATGTGGACATCAACTCCCAGAATTCCCCAGTCAGTATGGATACTAGCTGAAGAATTCTGGGAGTTGAAGTCCACATATTTTAAAGTTGCCAAGGTTTAAAAACACTGTTCTAAAGTGTTATGAGTCCAAGAAGTGCCGAGTCATCTGCTTCTGCCCTTTCTTTTCTAGATGTTGTTTTCTTTCTTGAGGGTGCCCCTTTATTTAGCTAGTTATATCCTACCTTTATTTTTATAAATAACTCAAGGCACCGAATGTAATGTTTAATATCTCTTCCTCCTCCTATTTTCCCCCACAATGACCCTCTGAGGTAAATTGGGCTGAAGAGAGAGTTTTTGGCCCAAAGTCACCCAGTCAGTTTTCATTCCTGAGACAGAACTAGAATTAACTCTTCTGGTTTCTAGCTTGGTGCTTTTAATCACTAGACATTGGTTCTCTTTCTAACCTTACTTACTGCTTTCTGAAAGATAGACAGGGAAATAGAAGATTTGTGCCTCTTGATGAATGACAGAATAGCAGAACTGGAAGGGACCTTGGAGATCTTCTAGTCTGACCCACTGCCCAAGTGGGAGACCCTATACAATTCCTGACAAGTGGCTGTCCAGTCTCTTCTTAAAAGCCTCCAGTGATTCCAAGGTGAGGAGGAGCTTGGCTGGAATAGGATCAAAGTACCCCTTTTCTTTCTTTGAGGAGAGAAATCAGGAAGGCATCAGATAAGAATGTTTGTCAAAGCCAACCAGAAGAAAGCAAACTGAGACCAAAATAAGAGATGTGGAATTGCCACAAATGGTGCCATTTTATCCTCCCCTCTTTCTCCTTTTTCTTTCAGTACCATCACTCCCTCTAGTAATTCAGCCAGACTTCATTAATCCCTTACTTAGCTCAATGTGTTATTTTGCTGGAATGTGGTATGTCTGGGGGAACTTTCTCTTTAAAAAAAAAGAAAAGAACCGTAAATATAATTTCTGCCACAGATAGAGAGAATAGATCACGAGGCTTAATCTTTTGCACTCTTATTTGGAAATATTCATCATTCAGGGATATTCACCTTAAGATGATTATTATTTTTAGTGATTTGAATAAAGATTGGACTCCATAAAAAATGATCTCAGTGTTTAAAACAATCACTTCACCTTGATATGTATTATAGAAAGAGAAACGGTGGCTGACAGAATAGCAGTTTCCCATATTGCCAAGCCCCAAATGCTCTCTTAAAAAAAATAAATGAGCCAGGGATCAATTTATCTGTCTGCCTATTATGAGCATCAATTGATATCTCTGTCATTTTTTTTTTTAAAGGAAGAAATCTGGGGGTGGGAATGTGAAACTAAACTTTTGTTTATATTACTATAAGCATCTCCCATATCCTGTTAGCTTTAGCCTCCTAATGTCTTCATTAGTGGGGTAGATTGCAGGCGTTTTGTAAACTTATTTGTAGAACTGCACCCTCTCGCAGCAAGTTGCTTGTGTGGCACCATTGCTAAACTGTAAGGTGATCTCATTGAATACAATTACTCTGCAAAAAAAAGCAGGGAAAAGAACAAACAGAAAAGTCAACAGCATGCCCTTACAGCCTGCTCTATTTGATGTGCAGGAAGTAAGAGGAGAAGGAAATTAGCTAAGCAAGGAAGGTGCTTGGAAATAAATTGTTGGTGTCCCTTTGGAGAGAAAAGCAAAATTCTCTTACACCCACATAGCATGTGCTTTTTTATTCTGTAGACCCAGAAGGAAGAGGAAGGCAGAAAAGAGAAATTCAGGACAGATTGATTTCCGACAGGCCCATGTTTAACAAGCAGATGGAAGCCAAGGTTCTGATGCTGTATGGATTTTGGTGTATCGGGTGTTAGTTTCCAGAACTGCTTGTGCAAATATCTTGTGCAAATATTTGGGCGGAACAAAGTTTGTTTGATTATTTTCGATCTCTGACAGGGCCTGAATAAGCAAATCCAAAAAATCCCCAGGCCACCTCATGTCAATCCCCTTCTTTAGTTCCTTGGGAAATGTATTTTTAGCCATTAAAATAATTTTCGTGCTCCCTTTTAACGTTTAGCCTTCTCCAAAGGTATGCTAGGGTTTGTAAGTATCTTTCTCCCACTGTCCTGCCACACTTTAAAAATTAATCTTATGGCATAGAAATGTTAGCCCGTGAAGAATTTATTTGCTCCAGTTCTGATTTTCTCAAAATTTGTATATTTCGAGCTCTGTCTCTCTCCTTCCTACCCACCCCTGTATGTTTGTTTACTAGAGGAAGGAGATGTTGAAAATATTATATTTTGCTTCTCCTTATTTTAAAAAGAGAGAAAGGGGGGGGGGGAAGCATCTATTCTATACCAATGTCAGGGATTGACTGATTTGTTGCTTATATTGATTTATAATTTGGTTCAGAAAGAGCTCTGCTATCAAATGGTGTTTCTATTCGGTTAAGAATTGAATTCCCAGTTATCGATTGAGGCGTGGGGGGGGGATTTGCTGGTCTTGCCATTTTTGCCTTTCCTGCCAGTGACATCCATAAATTCCATTTCAAGCCGTTCCCTGTCATGGTGGCAAATGTCGTGTTCTGCGGCTGTTATTGTTGGGTTACCTCGATTTCAGAGGGTGTGAATTCCTTTCTTTGCAAAAATAATCCATAATCCAATAGCCTCATTCAATAAGCAAAGGACAATAGCCCTATTGTGTTTTTTTTTTTAAAAGGGAAGAAAAGAAGGCAGGCCGACAAGGGAAGCTCTTAAAACTTATTTGTCCACCCAACCATATGCCTATCTAATATCCGGGCCTGATTTTTTTGAAGCCGAGAAAATGGAAAAGAGTAATTTCAGGAGGCAAAAACTAACAACCAATACCCAGCTCATTACACCCTTCTTCTGTAGAGCCTGTCATGCTTAGCCATCCCTTTATATCTGCAATCCGTTGCAGAACACCATGTGCTAGTTCCTGCCTGGATATCTACTTGTGTATTATACCAAACATGAAAATATGCAAGGCAGTATGCTCCTCTCTGCAGTTTCTTCTTGCCAGAAAATGGCATTTGGTGGAGGGAGGAAAGAAGGAAGGGAAGGGAAGGGAAGGGGAGGGGGACCCTGTACCTGCATCAGATTAAACCTGGCCACTTCATTGATGGGCGCATCCGAGATAATCCCGTACTGTTCCGGGTTGACCACCGCAGGGCAGATGAAGCAGGCCAGGAGCAGGTCGGTGCACATGGCCCTGACTTCGCCCACCTCCAGCCGCTCCACGCAGGACAGCGTCTTGTACATCTGGGACATGATCCAGCGCAAGCTGTGCGGGAAGCAGTAGGTGTTCTGCTTGAGGTAGCCGATGAACTTGTTGACCAGGGCCACCAGCTTGGCCTCGTTGGATTCCACCATCTCCTGGACTCTCTGCCGGAACTTCTCCGACCCCTTCTCCCCGAAGAGCTTTTCCTGCTGGGCGGGTGAGAAGCGCTCCGTCAGCTTGTTGGGGTCGGTCTCCAGGTGGTCCTCGTCCTCCACCAGCAGCTGCATGATGGGCTCGTGCAAGGTGGCCGTCAGGAAGAGTTTGGCGGAGAAGAGGCCCTCAGAGAAGAGCTTGAAGAGGATGCTGAAGGCGCAGGTGCCCTTCCTCAGCAGCCGCCGGGGGTTCTCGCTCTCCTTCAGCTCGAACTCGATCAGGTAGCGCAGGACCTGCAGGAGGAAGCTCTCGTCTTCGGCCATGATGCAGTTGCCGTAGAGGGAGGTGAAGACCATGTGGATGACGTGCTGGGTGTTCTCCTGGCTGAGCTTCTCCCCGGCCACCAGGCAGGAGGCGATCAGGCGAGGGTTCTCGCGCAGCCGGTTGAGGAACTCGCCGTAGGACGTCTCCTGGAAGCCCAGCTGCTTGTAGCCGTCCACAAACTGCGTGTCCTCCAAGACTTTGGCGTGCTGGCAACACTCCGCCGGCGAGGCATCGGCGCTGTGAACAAGAGGAGGGAAATTTCCTTACGGAAGTCCTATGCAGGAAGGAGGCAAACCACCGACAAAGGTCCTTGCCTTACGACCAGCTGCTTAGAAATACACTCGAAGTTACAATGAGCCTCTTCAGAATAATTCCTTTTCCTTTCCTCTTTCCTTTCCTCTTTCCTTCCCTTCTCTCCTTCTGAAGAGCCAAAGGCTGCCCTGCGCAAATTCCCACCCGTGTTTTAGGAATATATATACACATACATGCATACATACACACAACACACACATATATGGTTCTAAGTCCCCTTTTTTCAGTGCCGTCGTAATTTTGAACGGTCACTAACCGAACTCAAGGACTGTGTATGCCTCTTTCTATCGTCTCCACTATGTTTAAATGATTTAAATCGTACTGAAGCCTGCTCAAAACAAGCCAGCGGCTGCCAGATTCGAAACGTCATAAATCATCATCATTTAAAGACCCCCAAAATCTCTTGTGCGGGGGGGGGGGGGAAGGGAAGGAGTCTGGGCAACTGAATGGAGCTGCGTGTTTCCATGGCCGGATGCCCTCCCTGTTGCCAGTGTGGAGTTTTGTTCAGCAGATAATCTTCCCGCTGCGCTCAGAGAGAGAACTCTCCGCCTCTACCTAGGATCGAACTCACAGCCTCCTGGATTGTGAGGCGAGAGCCCCGCCTCTAGGCCGCCGCACCCCTCGATTCGAAACATCATCAATAGAGATGCTGCCATGATAGTTTCTTCGCGTTTTTGACAAAACGCCCCGCTTTTTCAAAGGGTGGTGGTGGGGGGAGAAAGGCTGGGACTCGGAAGGAGGAGTCCTCCTGCCTTACCTGGTTATGATTAACCGGTCCAGGTTGATTCTCTGTTGCTTGGAGATCCAGGCTGTGTGATAGAGCCTCTCGGCCGTCTTCAGCACCTCGGCGTTCAGCCTCTGGATGAGCTGCTTCTCGGAGCTGACGTACAGCCGCTCCTGTTTCAGGTGATGGGCCAAAGTGTGGATGTCCAGCTTGACCATTTTCAAAAGGGGAGGCAGCAACGGAAGAATCCAGCAAAGCTCGCTGCGGGGGGGGGGGGGGGAAGGGGGGGGAGAGAGAAAAAATAACAGGAAGAGATGAGCTTGTGGAGGGAAAAATCCATCTCTACAGCCCTTCTAGCCAGTCCTTGTCTAAACAGTCGCCGAGCCGGCTTTTATGCCTAAGGCAGGACTCGAACTCACTGTCTCCTGCTTCCTAGCTCAGTGAATTAAACTAAACAAACTGTAGCGACTTTTCCACCTCTTGAAGTTCTGAATTTATTGCTTGAATGTTAATGTCTAATGTTACTGCTTTATTAAGAGGATCTTCTTTTTTTTTTTTCCAATTTATAAATTCTTAACATTTGGAAAATTTGTAAAAACAGTGTAAAAGTGTAAAATTACTAAATCTCAACTGTAAATTTCTTCTTTAATGTAAAGCGGTTATACAAAGCTTTTCACTGCATATTGTACCATGTATGATCATGTATGTGACAAATAAAATCTGAATCTGAATCTGAGGCAGCCTGTCAATCTATCATCCCTTTTCCAGAATCTTCTGGGGCGCAGCAGCAATTTTTTTCTCCGCCGGAGCGCTTCCTTTTTTCCCCAAGCCCTGGAATGAATGGAGCGAGCTCTTGTTTTTACTTCTGACCTGTCCCGGATAAGCTTTATGGAACAAAAGCTTTTGTCTGAACTTTGATTTAAAGAAAAAGGAAAAGAAAAGAAAAGTTCTATATTGCAATAGCAGAAGCTGTGCCAAGAGAGTGGGGATTTTTGTGTGCCTGTGTTTTTTTTAAAGAGGTCCCTGGGATGCTTCACAAAGGAGCACTTTTACCCGAAGTAAGTCATTCAGCATTTTATGGGAAGGTAAATCTTGTGGGCTGATACGGAAAAAAGGAAGAGAGAGAGAGTGAGAGAGAGAGAGAGGTGGTGTCTTGTTCATTCATCCGACTGTGTACATTCGAGAGGAAAGGGCAGAGCAAAAAATATTTTCTTATGTGTGGAGACATTGATATCGCTCCCTGCCAGGCTCGCCTTCAAAGGGGCCCTCCAGTGTGAAAGACATCGCTGGTTTATAAGCTGAATATTCAGCGATCTTAAAAATACAGAGAGGAATTGTGGAAGGGACAATCTCCCCTTTAAATACAATCTTTAAATACCACTGGCAGACAAAACATTCGGCAAGAACACCGGAGGTGGGAAACACAAAACTTTTTTCAACCCACGAAGGAGAGTCCCTACATTTCCACGGGATAAGAAATGGGGGCAGCCACCGAAAAGGCCCTGTTTCTCGCCAAATCCTTCCTTGGTTTTTTCGTGATTCCTCATCACAAATTCCACATACCGATCCCTGTGACTTTTTAATTTATTTTTTAAATCTTCTGTGCTCTTTTCCCACTTGAAATTCAGAGGGGCTGGATCTAAATCTCACACACACACACACACACCCCCCAAAAAAATTAAGAATGAAAGCAAATGCGCAAGAGCCAAAGATTTGAAGCAGGCTGTAGAAATCAGTTCTGGAGGATGAGTAAGAACGAGGCTTGAACTCAAGGAAAAAAAGGAACTAAGCAAGGGGGAAAAGGCCCAAAGAAATAATGACTGTGTCTCAGGCATCACTTTCACTCCTGTTCTCTCTGCATTAGATCAGCAAGTTTGTTTCAGTAGATTCTACTGCTAAGAACAACCAAAGTTTTACCGAGTTTCCACACAAATTATTCGGCGTTTGAATGGGACACTGGAATGACGGTCAAAAAAGTCGACCACGCTCTTGGCTTTAAGAGAAAGGGATAGGAAATGTTTTAGCAATGTCCTTTTTAAAAAAACAGCAACAACAACAATAATAATAAATAAAAAGAGGGATCGTCATTTGGAACACAACACGGCAGGTATCAGAGTTGTCGAAAAAACGAAGCGTACAATTTATTGATATCGCTGCACCGGGAGATGCCAGAATCGAAGAAAAAGAACACGGGGGATGGGCGGAATTATGAAATATCGCAACCTGGCCATCGAAATTACCTGATCATGGATGAAACATGTAGCAGTGATACACCTCCTCAACTTACAACCAAATATTGGCGGATCTATGTTTTCCATCATGCAGTGGGAAGTATGTAGAGAAAGATTTTATTTATTATTTATTATTTAAAATGTAGGCAGTGCCATCAATGAACTGTGTGTGTGTATGTGCGTGTTCACATATACACACACCTTTCAAGATGGCGACCAGGTTCACTCAAACCTATTAACATTTTACCCGAAGAGACCCCTTCACCTGCAGAAATACGTATTTCCGGATAGGTTCAATTGTAGCATTGAACAGTTTGCATTTTCCTGGAATACATACATACATATAGCTGATGCCTGTGTATACCTTTGGTTTTGCTATTTTGTATTTTCTTTTGTTTAATATTGATGTATCATTCCCTCCCATTAAAAAAAAAAAAGCAAATATAAAAAGTATCTCCTCGCAGACGGGAAAACAAACCAATACACCCAGGCCAAGCCGAGCCATTCATTTCATGCACAAAACCCACAGCTTTCCTCTCTCCAACTTTGACGTAGAACCTCTTAAACACCTTAAAATTTCTACTTCTTTTTCCCCCACGGAAAATTTTTTGCCCCGACGGGAAAATTTGTCCACTTCATCTCCGTTAGCCTTGCGGAATTCTTCTGCCCAAGGCAGCGAACATACCTTCCTCCTCTTATTTTCCCCCACAACAACCCTGTGAGGTAGGTTGATGTGAGAAGTAACCAGTCCAAAGTCACCCAGTCAGCTTTCACGGCTAAGGCAGGACTAGAACTCACTTCCTCCTGGTAATTGGCTAATCTAGTCAGTGTCTGAGTAGGTATCACGAGAGTCTAATAACGCAAGGTTGAAACTCATGCTTAGAAAAATGAAAAACATCCTTCTTCAAACAAGCCAAAGTTCAGAAACCCAAACACTTGTTTTTGCCAAAGGAGAGAGTAATTTTCTCTGTTTAGTCATTTTCACTCCTCCTTCACAACCCTGGAGCAAGTCAGACAAAATAGGTATGGGGGAGGAAAGAAGGAAAATTGTGTGATCTTTAGCAAACAGCGGGAAAAATTCCTCTTCTTGTAGAACTTTTACAAAACAGGACTTCCAGTTGTATGGCTAGTGGAGATTTCCAGGAAGTATTTGTTGTTGTTTTTTAAATGGCTTTCATTGAAAGACTTGATTTCTCAAAATACAGCTTGTTCCATGAAAAGTATGCAATGTTTCTTGGTTGATAGACATTAAATGAGCATGACACTATTGGAAAAAGGACAGTCGCTGCTCTTGTGAACTTATTCTATTTTATTCTAATTCCTATTCCATATTTCATTCCATCCTATCATATCCTATCCTATTATATATTCTATTCTATTCTAGCCTTAATCCATATTCTAGTCTATTCTTAATCCATATTCTATTCTATTCCTATATTTCTCTTCTTTTCTCTTCTTATATTTCTCTTCTCTTCTCTTCTATTCTATTCTATTCTATTCTTAATCCATATTCTATTCTATTCTATTCACTAAATGGACAGGACTACTGTATTTGCCTCAGGGTAGAGAAAATTCAACCTTTCTAATGGGTTGGTACATTCTGCCATTTTTCACCTTTGGGTATATTTCCACTACAATTCTTTCAACGGGCCAAATGAGAATAGGAACCTGATGGCCACCTAATCAATTAATCCATCATGCTATCAATAGGAATAGACACAACATGTCCTTAAGACAAAAAAGTTTGGTTCTACTTCCACTTTCCCCCAGCAAATTTAAACACAGACACACACATACACACACACAATTTTTTATAGCTAAACCACCAAGAATACTGTGGTTAATGGTTTGGAATTTTATAACGAAACTACCTTGAGTCTGCAGTGGTAATCTTTACTTCCTCTTCATACCAGATTTTCAAGTTTGTAACTGCACCAACTTATATATATTGCTTTCCTTTTTAATATTTTTTTTGCTTCTCTAATTTTCTTCTTCTTCTCTTTCGCAAAATGCTAAGACTTGGGGAAAAACGTGTCGGGTAAAGCAAATTTTCTCCCCTGTCTCGTACTAGGTTAGCCTGCTAAAACACCATTAAAGAATCTTTTGACCTCTCACAAACTAACAAAATTATTAACACATAAACTTTGAAACACATTTTGATGGGAATGGGGTTGTTTACACAGTACAGCTGGTCCTCCACTTACGTCCACAATTGAGCCCACAAATTCTGTTGCTAAGCGAGACATTTGTGAAGCAAGTTTTGTCCCATTTTCTTGTCAGGGTTGTTAAGGGAACTACTGCAATTTTGAAGTTAGCAACGAGGTCATAAAGTGAATCTGGCTTCCCCATTGATATGGCTTGTCAGGTGGTCGCCCAAGGGCACACCACAACCGTCACAAATATGAGTCAGTTGCCAAGTGGCTTGAATTTGATCACACGACTAGGGAGATGCTACAACACTCTGGCTAAGTGTAAAAAAACGGTCATAAATTCACTAAATGTCAAGGATTACCCGTAATAAATCGGCTTTTTAAACATGTTTTAAGATTCTTCACTGCTGCAGAAAAGTTGCTTAGTTCCCTTAGTGTTCTTAGGATAACTGTATAATTTACCTGTGATAATGGATAAGTAACTTGATCATAAAATTTGTCTGCATCGGAACCAAATCAAACCTTGCCACTCACAAACCACGTTCCGGTACGACCAACACAACTCCAAATGAAATTATCCAAAGAGGAATTAAACTTGAGATCGACCTTAAAGTAATTTTTTTTTTTGTTTTCCGTCTTGTTTGCCTTTCCCAGAGCGACAACAGCTACGTAATGGTTTTACCAAGATGATAAAATATCTCGACCCGCGCCGTTTAAAAGAGCCGAGCCACACTCATACGTGTGCTGGGACTACCACCATTGCACACCCTGCTCCTGGAACGGAGAGGAGGAGCAAGTGTCAAAGGGAAACTGAGGCAGGGTAAGGAGAAAAAGGGGTGCAAAGGGGGGTCGGGGGTCGGCAGCATTAAGAGTAGGAATGCAAAAGTGGGGGGGGGGTGGCAGGAAGGACAAATTGGGGTTGCAATGGGGGGGGGAAGATAATCCAGTCCTAAGGGCAGGGGGTGGGTGTAAATTAAGGAGGGGAGAAGAGACCCTCTGGTTGATAAATTGACACGGGATATGGGGAGGGGAGAAGGGAGACCCCAATAAATAGGGGAGGGGGCATGGAGTGAGGGGTTGAACTGACAGGGGATATGGGGGGGAAGAGACCCCAATAAATAGGGGAGGGGGGCATGGAGTGGGTGGGGTTGAACTGACAGGGGATGGGGGGGGAAGAGAGACCCCAATAGGGGAGGGGGGCCTGGAGTGGGGGGGTTAATTCACAAATTCTGCAAATGCAAAGACGGGGGGGGCTGCAAAGGGGGCGGGGGAAACTGAGGGGGGGCTTCCAGGGGGCAGGAGGGGGGGGTGAGGGGCTCTGCCTCGCCCCCCGTTCCCGCTAGGCCCCGCCACGAGGCCTGGGAGTGGAGGGTGGGCCTCCCCGGCGCCCTCCCCGGCCCCCCACCGCCCCGAGGGACCCACCTGAGCGGGCAGCTCCGCCGTCCGCCCTCCCTCTCCCCGACGCCGCTCCGGACCCGCCGCGGACGCCCCTCCGCTCCGCAGCCGCTCGCCGAACGCCCACACCGCGCCTGCGCGCCCGCGGGACGACGGGAAAGCGAGTCCAGGCGGGCGCTAGCCTCTCACTGGCCGCGCTGCGGAGGCGCCGGGAACTACAGCTCCCGTCGTGCCCCGCGGTGGTTGCAGGTGAGAGGCGCCTGCTTTACCTGGCAAGGTGAGAAAGCGCAGGCAGGGCGGGTGGGGGAACCTAGGGGGTGGGGCTTTTTTGGGGGGGGGGGACAAGTCAGCTTCTCGGGACCCGCTTTTGGAAAGCCGGGGAGCCGCCTTAGGCTTCTTCTTGCCCAGTGATGCGGAAGGCCAGCCACAGGTTGGTCTGTGGTTTGCTGAACTGGGTGCAAATCAGGGGGGTTTGCTGTTGTTGTTGTTATTGTTATTGTTGTTTCCAAAAGCAAGGCTGAACTTGGTTAACCTGGTTAACATTCGGGTGGCAGCCTAAAGGGAAATCGTTCCCTTGTAGGCTAGATTGGGCTATTGGAATTGCATCCAGGAATAAGAAAGAAGCCACTTCTTTGCCAAGAAAACTATAGGATGGATGGATGGATGGATGGAT